>VUYV01000015.1:7937063-7978845 GCA_008711295.1 Anarhynchus alexandrinus | reverse complement strand
GACACCCGGCTCCGGCTGGGGCGGAGGGACGGGCCGGGGCGGCCGGAGAGTGACGCGGCCGCCGCTGCTGCTGCTACCGCCGCCGCCCCGCCCGGCCCGGCCCCCGCCTCTGATTCCTCCGCCGCCGGCCCTGACGGGAGATGTAGTCCGCGCCCCGCCGCCCGGCCTGCCACCCAGCTCTCCGGCACCCCCGGGGGGAGGTCCTTCGGCACCCTCACCCCCGGGACCACCGAGCCCACCCCCCCCTCGGCTGTTAAACCGCCCACGTTTCAGAGCAGCTTTTGTGGTGTTATTTTTGCCCTCTCCCCGCCTTGGACGCTGTAATTCCCATTTTCGGACCATCTCTCTGACCAGCACGGCTGGATCCTCCGGGATATCCTCTGGATGGTTGCCCAGAGAGGTTGTTGAGGCCCCATCCCTGGAGGTGTTCAAGGCCAGGCTGGACGTGGCCTTGGAGCAACCTGGTCTGGTGGGAGGTGTCCCTGCCCGTGGCAGGGGGGTTGGAACTCAATGATCTTCAAGGTCCTTTCCAACCTAAACCATTCTATGATTCTATGTGATTCAGCCCAAGAACCCCGTCTTCTCCCAGCCCTCCATGACCACCCTCATCCTGCCAGGATTCGGGGGGTGGGGGGATGGGGGGGGTGTTAAGTTGAGCTTGAAAGAAGGAAACTGCAAAAATTTCCATATAAATCACAGAATCATGGAATGGTTTGGGTTGGAAGGGACCTTGAAGATCATCCAGTTCCAACCCCCCTGCCATAGGCAGGGACACCTCCCACCAGACCAGGTTGCTCCAAGCCCCGTCCAACCTGGCCTTGAACACCTCCAGGGATGGGGCAGCCACAGCTTCTCCGGGCAACCTGGGCCAGTGCCTCACCACCCTCACAGGAAAGAATTTCTTCCTAATATCTCATCTAAATCTGCCCTCTTCCAGTTTTATATGGAAACGCTGGATTTGAGCAACCTGGTCTAGTGGGAGGTGTCCCTGCCCACGGCAGGGGTGTTGGAACTAGATGGTCTTCAAGGTCCCTTCCAACCCAAACCATTCTATGATCTGTAATTCTATGAAATACACCAAATTCTCAGTCCAGAAATGTAAAAAACGGAATTTAAACACCTTTTAAACACCCTCTCAGCCAGCTGCATCCATATAGCCCCTTCAGACCTGCTCAAATCCACTTGGAAATGTTGCTACAAGCGATTTAAACCACCATCTCCTCACCTCACCAGGCTCCCAGAAACACCAACCGCCTCATCGTTCCTCTTTGCTTGTTGTTTGGGTTAAATTCGAGAGGTAACTTTATTTCTAGCCATGGATCCTTCGTCGCTCTCCGTCTCGTTCTGCCCTAACCCTCAGCCGGATAAATGGATCGTGCTAATGAACATCAACGGAAGAACCGCGGCCATAAATTAACCAGAAGAGCTGCCCTCTGAAGAAACCTTAATTCTACTTTGACGGCAAAATCGGATTCAAAAGATCTGTCTCCCTGCTGTGCTTTATTTTTGGCCGTATCGTTTGCTGGGCAGGTTGCCATGACAACCTTATAGTCACCGGAGGGTGGCTATAATTGGGAGAGCACATTGTTAATTTAGCTCCTGATTTTTTTTTTATTATTATTATTATTTTTATTATTTTGTCGTGTTTGAAGCAAAGGGGAACCACCTGGATTTTCATATTTTTATCTAAGATCATACTACGGTTTAATTATTAACCCGAGCGCCGATTGCATCGCTCCAGCGGAGGCTGAGCTGCCGTGCAGAGCTCACCGGGGCAGACAACGGCTCTGCCCGCATCCCCTTTCCCCGGCTCATCTCCGTCCCCTCCAGCCCCCCGAGCCCCGAAACCGAGAGCTCCCAGGACCGGGATTTCCCAGGGATGCTCCTGGTGTGTGGGAGCAGGGTTCGGGGGAGGACAAAAAAAGGTAGGATCCGCTCTTGCATTAATGAGCATTTTTTGAAACACCAGTGCAATTGGGATGGTCAACTTTAACATGACAACAGTTTGTCTCAGCTCGTTATTAATGGCAAATTGCCCTTTTTGGAGAACGCCGGCCCATAGGAGTGATATTAATGGTGTGAACGTGCTGGCACGTGGAAAGTCCTGCTCCTGGTTGGGCACGTCAGGTCCTGGCCCCACGTGGTGGCACCTCTCTGAGCATCCCGCTCCTGCCCCAACCCACTCCAGGCATCCCTGCCCTGGTGACATCGCAAAATGCCACCGGGCGCTCGCCTCCATCCTTGCTGGGAGCAGAAAGGTGGCCGGGGACTGGGTGCTCTGGGTCAGGAGCCCAGGTGGGTGCTGGATCGTGTCCCACAACTTCCAGCCTGAGTTTTGCGGTGCCACCTCTACCATCTCACTCCCACCCTCGCGTGGCTTTGAAGCTCCACGGCCAGGCTGGTCATGGCATTTGTTATTAACCTGTCCCAGCAGGAAGAAAGTGCACTTTTACGGAAGCCCGGGACTTTTCTCCAGGAGCTGGCGCAGCTCCCAGTCCAAAGAGCAAAGCGGAGCTGCTGGTCCCGTCCCCACGTGGGTGCAACGCTGCTCCACTCCAGCCCAGTGCCTCAGCTCCTCCGATGTTCACGCTCAGCGGCTCGGCCTCCTCCTTTTATCCCTGCTTCTGGCTTCATCCCCTTGGAGGGAAACTGGGAAAAGGAGAGGATTTCCCTTTAAAAGACAAAAAAAAAAAAAAAAGAAAAAAAAAGAAGAGAGGAGTTGTGAAAAGCCGGGGATGGAGGAGGGAATGGAAACATCCTTCTTTCAAGGAAAAGATGCTGTGGCTGCTGTTCTGGGTACCATACGCCAGGTAATAACACGAGATGACTCAGTGCTTGGGAAATTAAATTGGCTCTTTATTAAAAGCGTGTATTTAGGGAGGCAGTGAGGCGACAGGGGAGTTCCTCCATCGCCGCGGCAGAGGGGATTGAGGCAGGCTGCCTGCCTCATGCCAAGCACATGCATCCACAGGATGCTGGGACCCACGCGGCCAAGCCCGTATCCCACCTCAGCACCTTCCCAGGGCTGCTCCGGGGAAAGCGCCGAGCATCCCTGCGAAAGATGTTAAGATCCTCCCTCAGCTCTCTCCCAATTCAGTGGGAACCGGTGGATCTCTGCCAGCGGGAAATGCTCCAGCCTCAGGATTTTTGTCCCAGGAAAACAGCAAGAGACGGAAAGAGCAGCCGGGGACGCCGAGATATTTGAGAGCACAAACTGCAACCAAAAAGATGCCGTGCCGAACTCTGCCCTCGCCCTGGCAATACCCTTTAAAAGGGCTTAGCGATGGTGGGAACCTGCTGCTTCGAAGGGGAAATATAGAATATTTACAGAGTACCTCGCTCGTAGCTGCGGTGCGCTGGTAGCTTGGCGCTCCCTCGCTAGCTTGGAGCAAATCTTGGCTTCACAGAGCGTCGCTGAAGGCAAAATTCAACGTCCTGTGTTCTGCTCAAATTATACATCCCCTGTGTGGAAAGCTCAGTTATACACACAGGTACCGAAAAAAAATAAACTAAAGAAAAAGGGAATTCCTTTCGTCTTCCCCCAAGTACTTGTGGCATAGGTGGGATGATGGGGATGTCTCCCAGGATGGAGACACGGTGATGTCCTCAGCAGGTTTTTAAGTGACCATCAAATTATTACCGCGTCCATCAAGTGCTTAGATCCTCCATCAGAGATGCCTGCAGGAAAAAAAACACCCTTAAAACAGTTGGGTTAACAATTTTCCTGCCAGAGTCAGAGAGATCATTATTCTGGTCGGGCTGCAGTTGAGTTGAAAGCAAATAGACCTCTAAAAAACCAAATAATAGACCTACTGTAGAAGCAAGGGGCTGGAGACAGAAAAGGTCTTTATTCCCATCCTGACAGAGCCGGAGCGATGGCTCTGCCCTCCTTCCCGAGCACCGAGACGTCTGTCCGTGCCTGAGGGGTCGGTGGTGTTGGCCGTGGGGCTCCAGCGGTTCCTCCTCCACTCAAATCTTATGGGGTGAGATAGCCTGGCTGCAAAACTAGAGAGAAATTGAGGTGGTGGGATGTGAATGTGGCCAGCCAGGATGTTCGTGGCAAATGAGACAGCACAAAGTTGTCAAGACTCTCTTCTCTATATCTATATAAATCAAATTTCAGAGCAGGGAACCCACGGGTGAAGCAATGCAAGAGGAGAAGCTGGTTTTGAAACACCAAGTGCGGGGACGGGCTCCTTCCCCCACTTCTCAGTTATTTTTAGAAGGGCATTTGGATCCAGCGCAGCGATCAGTGCCAAGGCTGTTTTTAAGTCAAGGCTAAATTCCCTAAATTCGGCGGAGGTCTGGGACAGGACAGGTCCAGGCTCCTGGTGAGGGTTTATGAAGACTGCTTTGCTGCAGATGGGTTGAAATCCAGCTCTGATGCCGCTTTCCACACCGCAGATGAGAAGATGCAACACAGAACATTCGGATTTTCTCCTTGACCTCCTGTGTCGCTTAAAATAATATCCCTAATTTCCCGTATTTCACATAACTCAGCTGCATAATGGGGCTACCTGGACATAATTCATTACTTTCCTCCCCTGATTTAATTCACAACTCCATCTTTCCATTAAAGAGGCTTTAGAAATGCAAAGTATGATTACCCGGGTAGGAACAAATTACTGATTTAAAGGATTGCCACTATTTTAGCCCCGAGGAAACACATGGACATTTGCAAAGGTCAAGCTGCTGAGGAGACCGAGCCAAGAGCTGGCAGAGGCGTCACAAGGACTTGGGATGGGCGATGAAGGATGTACGTCCACACCAGGCCAGGCAGGTCTTGTCAGATGCTTCCTCAGGGTGACAGAAAGCATCTCAGATGGGGACATCAATAACTCTGGGTTTGCTGGAGAACGGAGTCAAATTAACCATCGCCAAGCGCGTTTTGCTGGCCAGGAAATATTCCGGTAACCCAGAAATCTCTCCCTCTTCCTCTGCTTGCAAATGGGCTTTTTTTTTTTTCCCCATAATCCCTTATTATGGATATTAATTGCATCAGAGGATTGCAATGCTGCTTAGAGGGGTGCAGCAGGAGGGAATTGCTAATCGGTGGGGCGGGAGAAGCGGCAGGGGAATTGCACTGGCATTAGGGCGAGGGGCGTGGGAAATCCCGGGCGCTGGATGGAGGACAACAGCAAGGCACTCTTCCAGTTTGACTCTCCGGGGAGACCGTATTGCCGCCTTTCAGTGCTTAAAAAGGGCTTAAAAGAAAGATGGGGACAAAGTTTTTATCAGGGCCTGTAGCGATAGGACGAGGGGTGATGACTTTAAACTAAAAGAGGGCAGATGCAGAGTAGATAGAAGGAAGAAATTGTTTATGCTGAGGGTGGTGAGACACTGGCCCAGGTTGCACAGAGAGGTGGGAGATGCCCCATCCCTGGAGGTGTTCAAGGTCAGGTTGGACGGGGCTCTGAGCAACCTGGTCTAGTCAAAGATGTCCCTGCTTGTGGCAGGGGGGTTGGACTAGATGGCTTTTGAAGGTCCTGTCCAACCCAAACCATTCTATGATTCGATGACTTGGCCATTTCATCACTCAGTATTATATTCCATACGGGCAATTTATTGACATCGTTGACTTTTAAGCAAATTATAACCCCAAAACACTACTTGGAACGAGGTAGTGGCAAGAAGGAGACCAAAACTAAGAGGTTTTGGAGGAAAACCAAGCTGGAGAGGTAGCACTCTAGTCCTGGGAATACTTTTCATTAGAAACAAAGCTGAAGAGAGCAGACTGGGCACCACACCGGGCTGTGATGGCTGCACTACCCAAGACAGCTCTGCCAGAGCCAGGGCAGGTACCGCCGTGGGGCTGGTAGCCCAACCCTTGGCTGGAGAGGGGTGGAAGGCAGCAGGACTCAATGGGCTTGGGTTTGGATGACCTGGGCTCTGCCACCGGCGACGACAGATGAAAGCCTTCAGTTCTTGGCTTCAGTTTTCCTCCCCTGAAATGGGTACAGCTCTACTCACCCTGTTGGTAAAGTGCTTTGTGAGTCAGCTTTCACCAGGTGTAAATCACCACCAGTGTTTGAAGAGCTGCCCCGGGTTAGCAAGGACTTAGAAGGATGCTTTGAACGTGTCTCTGGCCCTCAGGACAAAATCCTAAGAGAAAGTCTTCCTCTTTGGGAAAATGAGAAGTGTCTCAGGGTGTTACAGTCTTGTGCCTCATCTCCTTCAGGGTGGTGGCAGTTTCCTTGCCTGACCCTGGGTTACTGTGGGATCCGGTGGGGAAGAGCGTGGAGCCCACCAAAGAGGCTTTCACCACACACCTACTCACACCAGCAGCCCAGCTTCTTGTTTCTCCTGCTCCTAGGAGTCCACATCCTCTGCAGTCACCTTCCTGCACCCTCTGTTATCTCCCACACATCTCCTAATGGCGCCTTTCCTGGCCCTGACTCACCTGCTGGTATGGAGATCCTCCCTTTTCCCCCAAATCCTCTCTCATCTCCACCTACCAGCAGAGCCACCACAAACAGGAAGGAGGGTTGGCAGCAAACGTCATCACTCCAGCACCTGTGGAGCATGGGTGAGCTTGAAAAACATGTCTAATTTTTGTCAGATAAGTATAGTTTATATATTAAGTGCAACACAGAAACCGTCAGGGTCGCTCAGACTCCGTTCCTTCAAGGGGAAGGACTTACACACCTACCTCCACCAAGGAGATGTCATGTCTCAGAGCACCTGAGTCTTTCATCCTCTTTTTCCCACCGGGCATCTCCCCACTGTGAAATGATAGTCCTTAACCACATAATAAAAGCCTACTCGGGACAAGGCAACTTGTGGTTTCCACATGCCAGCGGGTCACGCCGAGCGGTGACGAGAGCCCGCGATTTATCCTCGGTCTGCTAATAAAATAAACAAGCTTATCTTCACGCGGGCTTTGCATCTTATCGCATCGCTTTGGTAAAAATACGCCCGCCGAAGTCCTCCCCTCCCTTCCCCAGCAGCTGCCAAGGGACGGTGCCCCAGTTTAGACCCCTTTTGCCTTCCCAGTAAGGTGACTGGGGAGGAAAGGGAAACAGTTTTTATTCCCTGCTGGCTGCGAAAGGTGTAAGAAGAAAAGGGCTTGACGTGCTCCTGCTTTTGATAGGGGGGGAAAAAAAAAGAGATAACAGTATCAAACCACAAGCACGCCGGGCGGCTGGCCGGCATTTTATCATGCCGTGGCCTTCAGGAATCGGAGCGGGGCAGATTTATATTACCCATGCTGGGACAGAGATTTATAGAATCACAGAATCTCCCAGATTGGAAAAGACCTGTAAGATCATCTAGTCCAATCACTAACCTAACACTGACAAGCCCACCAGTAAACCATGTCCATATACACGCTAGACATCTCCTCGTATGTACCCACAGGATAGAATATACACATGAGATGGAAATTTGCAGCTGCTGAATAACCAGCAACGTGAAGGCACCTACTGACCCACTCAACGGGAGTTAGTTATCCCCTCTAGGACAGACCCTGGTTAAAGATTTGGCTGGTCGTGAACAAAAGTTCTATTTCTTTGCCCTGAAATACACAGTGCACAAAGTCTGAAATAACAGAGATCATAGAATCATAGAATCATAGAATGGTTTAGGTTGGAAAGGACCTTGAAGATCATCGAGTTCCAACCCCCCTGCTATAGGCAGGAACACCTCCCACTAGACCAGGTTGCTCCAAGCCCCGTCCAGCCTGGCCTTGAACACCTCCAGGGATGGGGCCTCAACAACCTCTCTGGGCAACCTGTGCCAGTGCCTCACCACCCTCAAAGTGAAAAACTTCTTCCTAATGTTCAATCTAAACCTGTCCTCTTCCAGTTTGAAGCCATTCCCCCTCGTCCTATCACTCCATGCCCCAGTAAAAAGTCCTTCCCCAGCTCTCCTGTAGGCTCCCTTCAGGTACTGGAAGGCTAACGATAAGGATAAGGATAACGAAAGATCTTTCCACCTGGGTCCCACCAACACTTTTCTCCCCCATGAGCTGGATTGTGTCCTCGCAGCTCAGTGCACTGTGGGACCAGAGGGGCTGGGGGAGCCTCCCGCCTCCCCGTCACCCCGGGGTGCTGCTGGTCACCCACCCCTTCCTCCGGTGGCTGAGCAGCACCCTACCATCAGGCTGTGTGGCACGTATTAATTTCTTTTCCAAGCAGAGCAACGTCTCCCAGCTCACAGCCTCCTCTGCCCCCTCAGCATCTTTCACTGCTCTCACCTGTGTCTCCACGGTGGTGGGTAAATTTTGCTCCAGAGCCTCAGCAGTTCATAAACATATCATACTTTAGCCAAATCAGGTTGTTTTACCCAAATCTTCTCGAACCATCCCATTACGCTGGCTGGAGGAGACAGGAGGAGCTCTGTGCCTAGGGGATGGCTTCCAGGATGCTGGGATGGGCTTCCCAGGAATATGAGGATCACCACGAACCTTCATCTCCAGCCACCGCTTCTTCATCTCTCCCCCCATCAGCCAGGGACAATGGATGAGCTCCAGGTGCCCGACCGCAAATCCATCAACCCCAAGGCTTTCTCACCCTGGAAATTCATGCCCAAGGAGGACACACACATCCCTTCTCCCATTTCCTGCCTCTCCCTCCATCACCAGCACCTCTAAGTTGCCTATTTCCCAGGTTTCTGGTAATGAAAAGACAGCTGAAGGACCATTGCCATGAGAGAGCTGCAAATCAAACCATATCCAAAGCTGTCCTTAGGAGGTCGAGGGAGGTCATTCTGCCCCTCTACTCCACTCTGGTGAGACCCCACCTGGAATATTGCATCCAGCTCTGGAGCCCTCAACATAAGAAGGACATGGACCTGCTGGAGTGGGTCCAGAGGAGACCACAAAGATGATCAGAAGGTTGGAGCACCTCTGCTGTGAGGACAGGCTGAGAGAGTTGGGGTTGTTCAGCCTGGAGAAGAGAAGTCTCTGGGGAGACCTTATAGCCCCTTCCAGTGCCTAAAGGGGGCTACAAGAAAGATGGAGAGGGACTTTTTACAAGGGCATGTAGTGATAGGATGAGGGGTAATGGCTTCAAAATGGAAGAGGGGAGATTTAGAATAGATATTAGGAAGAAATTCTTCACTCTGAGGGTGGTGAGGCACTGGCCCGGGTTGCCCAGAGAAGCTGTGGACACACGGAGATGTTTTCCTATGTTCCCTCCCTATGTTGAGTGGGGAAAGTCCCTTTGTTTCAGAAGTGACAGTAAAATCTGGGAAGATGCTGAGCTCATCTCTCTTCAGCTTCGCTCCTATGAATAAATATTCGCAGGTCTTTGGAGCTGGACCAGGGACGAACAGGCTCAGCCCTTCAATTGGGAGTTATTCCAGTGTCCCCTCTTCTTCCACTGCGGAAATAAGATGTTTAATTTAACTTAATTTCTAAATTATCCTAATTAAAAAGATCTAACAACACAATTAAGTGCCCTCCACAGAGAGAAACTGCTTTCTTGAAAGGAAAGTAATCATGAAAGACCTGCTTTTGGACTCCAGATAATATAATTTCCAGCAGATAATGTTTAATTTCTGTGTAATAAACCCATGTTCCCCAGCTGGGCTTCATTCACACGGGCTGGAGTGCAGACAGTCGCAGTAATAGGTAGTCTCAAACCTTGGTTAGCATCTTTCAGGTCCCGGAGCTGAGAAAAACCTGATTGATTAGAAGTCTTGGAATTTCGCAAGGAACTTCTAACCATTTGGAGAAGCAGAGTATTGCAATGCCAGGCACCTCAAAATCCTCAGCATCTTCTGGAAAACCATGAGATTTTGGGTTCTAGAATAGAACCCAGTTGGAAAGGGACCTATAAGTATCATCTCTTCTGACTTCTCTCCTGCCCAGGTTCTGGAGCGCTCAGCAGTTGCACCAGGTAAAATCCTTTCTTAATGATGATATATTTGATTGATTTTTGGATTCTGGCGAGTCAGAAGGAAAGACACCAGATATTGTTAGAATCACGCTATAAATCATGGGAGAGCGAGGTGGTGGGAAATTATTTTCTCCAGTTTTAAAGAAAAAAAAGCCTGGTCACGTCTTCCAAATGATGTGTTCTCCGAGGAGGAATCGGACTTCAGGAAGGGCTGAACTTTGCGACAAAGAAAGCCCTGAATAAATCTCCTTCTATTCGTTCTTTCCAAGACACAGCGATTATAACTGACGAGAAATGAAATACAGGGACGCATGGCAGGACATGAAAGATGGACAAATTGAGTTGCAAGCGTTCAACAGCAAAGGTAATTAAGGGTGCAGGACCTGGGGCTGTGGTGGATTCCTCATCAGCTGGAGTCTTTAATCAAAGTTGTTTCTTCTTTTTGTGTGTGTGTTTAATAGAGGCTTCTAAAATAGTGCACTAAGGTTTAAACAAAACGGTGGACGTTGTATGGGGATTACAGGGTGCGGTCCTTTGGGCTGCGTAGGAGAGGGCATCAGAGGAGACCGTCCCTCCTGGCCTTGAGCACAGCAAGTCTATTCCTGCTCGCCTTGGGAAATATCCCCACGCAGACATCACCTCGGAAATCCCGGATAAATTATTTGGGTGTGCTGGGACGCAAAGGGAAGCATCCAAACCTTGTGGCATCCCTGTGGCTGTGATGAGGCGGTGACCACCCTGCGAGGGCACCGGAGAGAAAACACCTGAAGGAAAATAACTCTATCTGGAGAGACAGGAGTTTTGGGTTTTAGTAGATTTGAGTTTGTATGAATTAAATGGACTTTTTGCAAAGGATTTAGCCATCAACCAGATCTCAGGCACTGGGAGCACCAACATCCCTCACAGTGCTGCAAGCCTGAAGACCAGATAACATATCCGATGGCCCCAAGTAGCTAAGATACTTCCGACATATATAAGGATGTTTCTATTTCCCATCTTCAGTGTTAAATTATTGTTTGTGTGTGCCTTTGCCTTCTGCTGCCTGACTCCTGTGGGGTCAGAGGGCTTGGTAGAGGTGTTGATAAACCAATTAATATATGGGAATGTGTTCTTCCCCATAATAATGTGAGTATATAATTCTCCATAATATATGTGAATACATGATTCCCCATAATATATGTGAAAATATTATTCCCCATAATACTGAGAATATGTAATTCCCCATAATATATGGGAATTACAGGAGGACATCTCAGAGAAGCAAAGCTCCTTTCTGTCACTGGGGCCACAATACCTCCACTGAGGACCAGACTGAGGAGCTCCTCCTCGGTCCTGCTGCACACCTTAACTTGCTCGCCGTCAGGCATATGTCCCCCAGACCCACAGCCCCATCTTTCCCCATCCCTTTCCCTCCTCTTAACTCCTTCCCTCCCTCTTTGAGACAAGAGCGGGGTATTGCCTGCCTCTCCTGCACCACATCCAACCCCACATCCAACGGCAGCTCCAGGTTTGAACGCCGGCGCAGACAAAGCGGGCGTCAGCCTTTGAAACCACCGCCCTGGGCTCCCGTTGAGGTTCATGGCAGGTGAAAGGTGGCAGCAAAGTTTACATAAAACGTCATCAAACAGAGTTGGGTTTCTGCCTCTGAGTCATCAACCGGAGCAACTGATGTTTTGTTGGGTTTTTTTATAGGTTTCATGCAATAGTTGGTCGCATGGAGAACAAATTATAGGAATACGTAGAAATGTATTGTATAGAAATACAATTCTTGGTGCATTCACCCGAGCGTTCAAAAAACTAACCTGGAGCCACATTTTCCATGAACACTACTGAAGCACACAATTTATTAGACCATTTCTCTTAGACCATGAGTCCATCTGTCTCGGAGACCCCCACCCTCAGCATCCCCAGCCGTGCAGTACCACATCCCTGCCCCGATACCCTTTTCTCACACAGATGTTGTTCCCATCGCTCCCGTACCCGTCCTCTGTCTGATCGGCGTCACTAGCAGCGGTGAAGTGCAGAGTGGACATCAGGACATTTTATTTTTTGGATCTGGGAGGGCAGGGAGAAAAATCTCATTTGGGAAAAAAAAAAAGAGGGTTTGTTTTGTATTATTTTGCAGGTAAGTCAGCATAACAAATAGAAAGGGCTCCACTTAAGTGCCCAAACACAGGTGTTTTACACAAGCTGAGACACTTTAAGACATCTGCGTGGGCACATGGGTGACACAGGACCTCCAACACACTCCTGGACCACCGGCGGGAGATCTTGAAGCATCCCAGGTGGATACCTGTGTTCTTGCAGCTGAACCAGCTCTAAAATATCTCTGTTTGTAAACCAACGTCAAACGGTCCAAGCCCAAAACCGATGGTTGGGCACACCATAAACTGAGGAAACATCGGAAAGTCACGTTCAATCCACACTGAGGTGTGCGCTTTCCCTCTCCGCCCTCATCTATCACATCCCCCCTGCTTTTCCTCCCACCTCCACCACTCATCCTTTCTGCACTCCGGGATGGAGGGAGGAAAGAGGTCTCAATGTGGTAGCTCCCAACTCCATCCCTGCACAACACAACCTTGGGCAGGGAGAGAAACGTTCCTCAGAAGATGACCAAGCTGTAATTTGGGCATCCCGGATCTGCGCGGGGGTCGGCGGAGAGAAACAGGCTCCTCCTTCGGCGGGAACGCAGAGAGCCGGGAGACGATTAGACGCCTACGAAGCTCCTCTGTTGTTTGCCTGCCACGAAGCTCCCTGCCCCTTTGACCTCATCAAGCTTTAGGATTTGAGACACACTAAGTCAGCTGAATCCTTTCACATCCCAAATGCCCGGACCCCCCCGACCCGACCATGTTAACAACAGCACTATCGCATAGTCGTTTCCAAACACTTCACAGTTGGATCAAGTTCAGGGTTTCTCATTTACCCTTCCTACAAGTTAAGGGGAGAGAAAATCAGGAAAGGAAAAAACAGGAAAAAACCAATTTTCCGTATTCAGGTTCTTAACACTGAGTAGTTAGAGAAGTGGGAAGAAGCATATTTTATTTTAAGTAAAATTCCATGCTTCTCCATGAGTCTGCCCTTGAACAGGTGGAATTAAAATGGCAATTAAATGTAGAAATAATGTATCTATATCACAGCATCACCGAATGGTCAGGGTTGGAAGGGACCTCTGGAGCTCACCCAGTGCCACCCCCTGCCAGAGCAGGGGCACCTCCAGCAGTTGCACAGGATGGCGTCCAGGTGGGTTTGGAATGGCTCCAGAGGGGGAGACTCCCCCACCTCTCTGGGCAGCCTGTGCCAGTGCTCTGCCACCCTCACAGGAGAGAAGTCCCTCCTCATGTTAAGATAGAACTTCCTATGTTCAAGTTTGTGCCCGTTACCTCTTGTCCTGTCACTGGGCACCACTGAAAAAAGACTGTTCCCATCCCCCTGGCACCCTCCCTTTAAGGATTTAGAAGCACTGAGAAGATGCCCCCTCAGTCTTCTCTTCTTTTCTCCAGACTAAAAAGCCCCAAGTCCCTCAGCCTTTCCTCATAAGAAAGATGCTCCAGTCCCCTCATCATCTTTGTAGCCCTTTGCTGGACCCTCTCCAGCAGTTCCCTGTCCTTCTTGAACCGGGAAGCCCAGAACTGGACACAGCACTCCAGATGTGGCCTCCCCAGGGCAGAGCAGAGGGGGAGGATGACCTCCCTCGACCTGCTGGCCACACTCTTCTTGATGCACCCCAGGATGCCAATGGCCTTCTTGGCTACCAGGGCACATTGCTGGCTCATGGTCATCCTGCTGTCCCCCAGGACTCCCAGGTGCCTTTCCACAGAGCTGCTCTCCAGCAGCTCAGGCCCTACCCTGTGCTGATATATATATGAGATAATACTTAATGCAAATGTTAGATGTAAGAAAAAAATGTCACCAAGCAAACCGATGCCTTCAGGAGAGGCTGCCATTCACTACTACACTGAATTGAATGATCTCTTCTTTGCGTGATCTTGAATGATCACGTCCTTCGGGAATTCCGAACAAGCAGATCTCATGCTCAACCCTCTCGGTCTTGAATTAAAACCAATGTTGTGCTTCTCTGCTTTTTCAGCTCTCAGATGGTTTCCTTACTGAAGGCAGGAGCATGTTCTCTCTGTCTAAGGAAGCCACCGCTGTCAGACCGGGGTACTTCAAACCCTGCCCCGGGGCTGAGCCAGCTCGGGTCCAGCCTTCTGCACCAATTTCCGCAGCAAACACGCTCCGCTGCCACAACGGATCCGATTTAAACCAGTCAAATGGATATGAAGCTAAATACTTAACTCCCAGCTGAAATAGTTTTGGTTTAGGAAAGATCCCAGCACGCTGCTTAAGCCAAACTGCATCTTATATTTAAGACTCGACACGTGCCGTTTTTACAGTGCCGTATTTCCATCTTAGTCTGGAACATTATCCCGAAACCAGGGTGCTCCTCTTTGCTTCATCTTCATGCAATGATTAAATCCATGGGTTTGCATCTCTCTGTGCCTGGCCAACCTACTGAGACTGTTAAGAGTCGTGACATGTTTTCAACCTGCTGAAGGAAGAGCAATCTCTAACAGCTTTCTAGTGGGTTTTCTTTGGTGCGAAGCTGCAGGAGCCTCCCAGAGCATCTTTCCCAAGCATCGGTGGCCGGCTGGATCTGCTCTCGGTGGGACCATCTGCACTCACGCCGGCAGCAAGTGTGGGAGACATCCAGACTGCTTTGCCACGCACAGGTCCAGCTCTCCTCCTTGCAAGCCCCCGTTCAGCCACCAGCACTCCCGGGGGCTCAGGGGGCTCAGTAGCAGCAGGAGAGCTTCCAGGCTGGATTTGGCCACAGCAGCCACCTTCCCCATCCCATCCCATCCCATCCCATGGGCTAGTGTCTGGTCCCATCCTGTCCCATCCCATCATATGGACTAGTGTCTGGTCCCATCCCATCCCATCCCATGGACTAGTGTCTGGTCCCATCCCGTCCCATCCCATCCTATGGACTAGTGTCTGGTGCTTCTGCAGCCTGATGTTCCCCCCATCCCTGTGCTTCTGCATCTCTGCAATCCCCCCCATCCCTGTGCTTCTGCATCTCTGCAATCCCCCCCATCCCAGTGCTCCTGCATCCCGCCGTGGTTGCACCCCAGTACTCTCCCGCACCCTGGTACCCTCCCAGTGCTGGTGCCCATCCCAGTACCCTCCTCTGCCATCCCGATAATGCACATTCTGATATCCCCCATTCCTGTTCTCCCATCCCAGTACCCCATCCTGGTGCCGCCATCCCAGTACCCCCATTCCGGTGTTCTCATCCCGATGTTCCCATCCCAGTATCCCCAGCCCGCTTCTCCTCAGCNGCCGGTGACGCTGTGGGGCCCCCTGGTGGCGGCAGGAGCTGACTGCGGGCAGCGCCTCTGCCTGCACCCCCCGAACTCCCAATCCCCTGCCTGCACCCCCTGGAGTCCTGCCTGCACCCCCTGCACCCCTGCCTGTACCCATCATAACCCCTGCCTGCACCCCCCCAATCCTCTGCCTGCACCCACTGGATCCCCTGTCTGCACCCCCTCAATCCCCTGCCTGCACCCACCTGCACCCCTGCCTGCACCCACTGGGTCCCCTGCCTGCACCCACCATAACCCCTGCCTGCACCCCCTGGAATCCCTGCTTGCACCCCCCAGTCCTCTGCCTACACTCCCTGAACCGCTGCCTGCACCCCATGGACTCCTGCCTGCACCCACCAGAACCCCTGCCTGCACCCACCATAACCCCTGCCTGCACCCACCAAATCCCCTGCCTGCACCCCTGCCTACGCCCCCGCCATCCAGCCCCGCTGACAGCCCCCACCCCTGTCCCACCCCACCAGTTTCCCCTTCCCATCTGTGGGATCCGGGGTGGGGGTGGGGGCCTTGCCTGCCACCCTGCCTGCACACCCACGGCTCCCACTTGAAGCGAGAGGACACGGGGGGAACACTCCCCACCTCACCCCATGCAGGACATCTCCCAGACCTTCCCCCACGGCACCATGGGGGATGGTGCAGAGGGACTTGGTTGCCTTACGGAGCGTCCCACGGGAAGGGCTGAGAGCAGGAGGGATGCTGAGGGTGGTGGGGATGGGACCTCAGAAGGTGGGTCTGCAGAGAAGGACCATGTCCACCAGCTGCTAATGTGCACGTAAGCCCTGACCTGCTGCAGCTCCCACCCACCACATCTCCTCCACCCATCTGCATCCCAGGAGGAGGATGGGAAGCATGGTGAAGGCCAGCGACCGCCCCACGAGCTGCCGTGAGGGACCATCTGGGACAGGCTGTCTCATTGCATCGTGTTACCCACCGCATTCCCCAGCTGCCCGCAGCCCCTCGGGCACAGCAGCTGTCCTGCTCTCAAGCAACCAGGTCCATGAGATCTTCTGCTCTTGCAGCCCCTTTTTTCAGGTCACCCGTCCCTCTCCGCCCACGCTCTTGCACAAGGTGAAGTTTTTCCCTTGTGCCTTGGAGCCACGAGGAGGGACAGCGTGTTCCCAGCCATCCCTGAGGATGTCCCATCCCCCCGTGACCCACCACAGGGCCCCACGAAGCAAGCAGGTCCCTTTGTCACCTCGGTGGCAGACCATCCTGTCAGGGCTCATACAGGGTCTGAGGAAGTTTTTAAGATTTCTTGCTTGGAACTTGATGAGGTGGTTCTACTTTGGGGAAAAGTTTGGGAAGGGAAATGGTCAGCAGGGAAAAAGCACTGGCTGAGGATGGAGATGCGGACATCAGAGAAGCCCATAGCACCTGCTCCCATCCCAGCTACCATGCTGGATTTCCCACCAGCTGGGCTGGACGTGCCACCTGCTGAGGGTGTTCCAGTTGCTGCAGAGATTTCAGTGAGATCACTGAATCACTGAGATTTCAGTGTCCAGGCAGGGTCCTGAGTTGAGCGTTCCCACCTAGAGCAGTTTGGGGGTTGTTTTCCCCTGCCCAAAGACATCCTGAGGCTGAAGACAACCTTATGAGATGCCTCCAACTGTGGTCAGACCCACTACAGACCTGGTGTCAGCCTGGTTGCCACAGGCCGCAGAGCTCAGGGTGGTAGAGCAAGCTCTGACCCCACCATGGGGACAGGTATCTTTCCCTTTTGGGATGGAGACTGCTAGGGGAAATGCTTCCAGGAACAGCACGGTAAGAAGTGACCCAGCTTCCAGCAGCCAGGAATTAAAGGTGGGAATTGGATGCAGCTCCCAACTCAATATCTTCTAACCACCCTTTCCCCTGGGAATACAGCTCAGGGCCTTCCTGAAGCCAGCCTTTGAGATGAAAAGGCAGAGACAACCTGCAGCAGCAAGTCCAATAGCTGCGTCTTTGCAAGAAGATACTTTAAAGTTTGTTTAAACTTCCTCCTTGACCTCCTTTGGATGCTGCCTTGTTCTTCCCCTGGAAGTAATGAGTATTTTGTCCTCCAGAGGCCATCTCTGCACCCATATGTGACTGTATCTTCTCTGCTTGCAGTCTTAAGACTTCATGGGCATAGCTGGAGACCCGTTCCACTTCCCTGAATGTCGTTTGCATTGGGGAAAGTGCTACGAAGGGTTAATTGGGGCTGCAGCTGATTTCAAATAATGACAGTTTTAAAGGACAGGACACTGACAGCAAGATAAGAACTGGACTCAGGCATGAAGGTCCGCTGGAACACAAGGAATCATCATAGAACCATAGAATGGTTTAGGTTGGAAGGGACCTTGAAGATCATCTAGTTCCAATCCCCTTGCCATGGGCAAGGACACCTCCTACTGGACCAGGTTGCTCAAAGCCCCGTCCAACCTGGCCCTGAACACCTCCAGGGATGGGGTCTCCACAGCTTCCCTGGGCCAGTGTCTCACCACCCTCAGAGTGAAAAATTTCTTCCTAATATCTAATCTAAATCTACCCTTTTCCACTAGGAAGTTCTTCCATGCACAGGAGAAAGTCCAAGGCTGTGTCTATGCAGAGCTGGTCTCCCTGCTGGAGCAGGTGGCCATGTCCCAGCGACGCAGCTCTGTACTGGGAATGATCTGGCCCAGGAGATCTCTCCTGGGTTCCTGTGCATCCACCCAGCAACCCAAAAACAGGAGGGCCTTTGATTTTAAGGTCAGGACCTTGCCTCTGCTGGTCACTCATGAAGCTTGACCAGCACCAGCTGGTGATCTGCTGGGTGCTCACAGGTTGGATGGTGCACAGGCTGCTCTGCTTGGCCCGGATGCCCTCTCAATGGCCCTGGTGCCACACAGAGGGTAGCATCTGGTGGCACTGAAGTGACACTGAGACCACTGCCATCTTTTTCTCCAAATGCACATGAGCCAAGGCCCTGGGTCCTGCTCTAAGCTCAGGGGCTCTTATCTACACTCTCCACCATTCAGAGAAGAGCCCTTCCAGGTTCTTCTTGCTCCTGCCCATCAGCTGCCTGAGCACGGCAGCTCCAGGGCTGCCCACACATGGCACAGCCGGATGCGCCACATGCCCACCATGTCCCTGAAGGTGGCCCAGGAGGGACCGATGTCTGCAAAGACCAGCCCTGCTCCCAGCTGTGGTCAGTGCTTGCCCAGAGGCAAGAAATCTGGGTCCTGCTTTCAACCCTGACACCTTCGCCAGGTGGGTCTGACCCCTCTGAGTTCTTCCCCACCTCTCCCAAGAGGCACGAAGAGGGGTAGAAAACGGGATTGGGGAAAATCCACCTTTCTTGAGTTCCCTAGGAATGGAAAATAAATTAGGGGAGTAGCTTGGGGAGCAAACGTAAAGACAGGGTTGGGTTAAACAGCAGGATAAGCTGGAGACCAGAAGAATGAGGGTGGAAGGAGCTCCCCGTTTCTCAGGGCAACATGCTGGAGCACGCTGCCTCCAGGCCAGGTGCCGTGGGAGCAGGCTCTCACTCCCCTGCTGGGATCTGGTGATGGGAGAGACTGGAAGGGGACTAGAATGCTTCAGAGACGCCCTGATCTTGGGTAGGAGCCGGGGGCTCAGCCCTCCGCAGAGCTTCCCACTGGCGGTGCCTGGCTGTGCTCCCCGATGCCAGCCTGGCTGTGGGTAGCTGGCTTGAAGCATTGGAGTCGTACTTTAGGGAGGTGATTCTGCCCCTGGTGAGACCCCACCTGGACTACTGCATCCAGCTCTGGAGCCTCCAATATAGGAAAGACATGGACCAGTTGGAGTGGGTCCAGAGGAGGCCACGAAGATGATCCAAGGGCTGGAGCCCCTCTGCTGGGAGGACAGGCTGAGAGAGTTGGGGTTGTTCAGCCTGGGGAAGAGAAGGCTCCGGGGAGACCTTATAGCAGCCTTCCAGTCCCTAAAGGGCCTACAGGAGAGCAGGAGAAAGAGTTGTTACAGAGGTATGGAGTGATAGGATGAGGGCGAATGGTTTTAAACTGGAAAAGGGGACATTTAGATCAGATATTAGGAAGAAATTTTTCAATCTGAGGGCAGTGAGCCCCTGGCACAGGTTGCCCAGAGAAGCTGTGGCTGCCCCATCCCTGGAGGTGTTCAAGGCCAGGCTGGACGTGGCCTTGGGCAACCTGGTCTAGTGGGAGGTGTCCCTGCCTATGGCAGGGGGGTTGGAACTGGATGATCTTCAAGGTCCTTTCCAACCTAAACCATTCTATGATTCTGTGATTTTGGTTACTTTTGGTTTCGCAGCTGTTTTCCCAAGGAAGTAATTTGGGGGGACAGACGAGAGGGTTAAACACAGCAGACAGCATCGCTGCTGCACCATCCATAGCCTTATAACATCAACTTTCTGATATTTAAGTCAGATTACAACTGTCATTATAAACTCTCCATGTAGACACAGTTTATATCTCCACTGACAGCATTCAATCAGCCTGAAAAAAGGCTCATTTTCTTGCTCCCCCACCCCAGCTGTAGGAACACGGCAGTGAGGGTCGCACCCTGGCTGTGCCCAGGCACTGAAACCCAAAAGCCTCATCCCTTTTTTACCCAAAACCTGATCCCCTTCCTTGATGCTTTGCTCCAGGTGCCCACGTCCATGAGGACCTCCTGGCCCTCCACGGAGAAGAGCGTTCCCATCCTTCTCAGGGACTTGCTGGCTCGACAGACAGGATTTAACCTCCCTTCTAGATCCTTCAGAAATGTTTCCTGGGCTTCTCTTCTCACCAAGGAGCTGCTCCCCCGGGGAAGGCTGCGGTGTCCCCCTGCTTCCCGGGCTGTGATTGTGCAGGTGGCCACACAGGGGTGCCAGAGACTTGCCTGTCTGCAGCCATCCATCCCTCTGCCGGGCACCAAACCCATCACAGACAGCGCTCTCCTCCTGCTGCAGCCCAACAAACTGTCCTCTCAGGGACGTGGTCCAGCATCCTGGATTCTGCAGACCCTTCAGATCCTGCAAACTGTGGCAGCCAAGCATGCAACGCCGCTCGCAACATCAGAGTTATGGTCTGCCGCGAGTCTCGCCAACTGTTCTCAGCGCAGGGCAGGATGGGGACTACTAGGATCCCCTCCACAAATAGCCCATGGTAGTTGCAAGTCAGCCCTTCAATAATCCGGGAACAGGGAAAGAATAATGCTAAATGTTATTTAGCCAAGTTCTGTCCCTTTGGAGTAACGTTCTCCTGTTGTGTTATCAGCAGGTAGTAAGGATCTGCAGGTAAAAAGGCTCATAGAGGGCTTAGAGCGAGTCATAAGGAGCAACCTGTGGTTTGGAGGAAATCCTCAGCCCCAAACCCTGATCTTCTGGAGGCCTGAGGATGACCAGAACATTCAATGTCCAAGTGGAGACCAGTGACGAGTGGTGTTCCCCAGGGGTCAGTACTGGGACCTGTGCTGTTCAACATCTTTGTTGGAGACATGGACAGTGGGGTCGAGTGCACCCTCAGCAAGTTTGCCGATGATACCAAGCTGTTTGGCGAGGTAGGCACGCTGGAGGGGAGGGATGCCATCCAGAGGGACCTGGACAAGCTGGAGAGGTGGGCCTGTGAAACTTCATGAAGTTCAACAAGGCCAAGTGCAAGGTCCTGCATCTCAGTCAGGGCAATCCCAAGCACAAATCCAGGCTGGGCAGGGAATGGCTGGAGAGCAGGCCTGAGGAGAAGGACCTGGGGGTGCTGATTGACGAGAAACTCAACATGAGCAAGCAATGTGCGATCACAGCCCAGAAGGCCAACCGCATCCTGGGCTGTATCAGAAGAAGCGTGGCCAGCAGGGCGAGGGAGGTGATTCTGCCCCTCTACTCTGGTGAGACCCCACCTGGAGTACTGCATCCAGTTCTGGAGCCCCCAACATAGGAAGGACATGGACGTGTTGGAGCGGGTCCAGAGGAGGCCATGAAGATGATCAGAGGCCTGGAGCCCCTCTGCTGTGAGGACAGGCTGAGAGAGGTGGGGGTGTTCAGCCTGGAGAAGAGAAGGCTCCGGGGAGACCTTAGAGCCCCTTCCAGTCCCTAAAGGGCCTACAGGAGAGCTGGGGAAGGTCTTTTTACTCAGGCATGTAGTGAAAGGATGAGGGGGAATGGCTTCAAACTGGAAGAGGGGAGATTTAGATGAGAGATTAGGAAGAAATTCTTTGCTGTGAGGGTGGTGAGCCCCTGGCCTGGGTTGCCCAGAGAAGCTGTGGCTGCCCCATCCCTGGAGGTGTTCAAGGCCAGGTTGGACGGGGCTTGGAGCAACCTGGTCTGGTGGGAGGTGTCGCTGCCTATGGCAGCAGGGCAGGAACCAGATGATCTTTAAGGTCCCTTCCAACTCTAACCATTCTATGATTCTGTGATTTTTGGGGGGCCTTCCATGAGGAGTTACAAATATCTCTCCCCTCAAGTTCCATACAAGAAGAGTTAACCATCCCTGGGATGAAGCTGGTTTTAAACGTGGGCCTTACAAATGTGGGCTGGAGACTCCTCAGCTGCAGTCGCAGTGCATTTCACATGGCTGAGAGTTGTTGCAGGACTCAGCTGGCTCACGTGTGCTGCTCGTTGCACGCGTGCTGCATCCTAGCAGACGCTCTTTCTTTCCTCAAAGAACTTGCTGGATGCTCCTTGGGCTCTGCTCGCTTGTCTTCCTCTCTGCTTCCTTTCCCCGCAAAGTTTTAGAGGAAGAAAATGTTTCCTGGATGGCATTTATTAAAATATACCAATTTTAAGGAGCATTTAGGATGCCCGGTTGCTGCTGTAGTGAGTGTGTAGTCAGCCAAATGCGCGTTCGAGCAGAGGTGTTGCATAAGGCAAGGAAGAGCAGAGGCAGCTGAAGGAGCTCCGGATAGGGGAGAACAGCTGTAACAGCTGGATGAAGACGGAGGGCTCGCTGGGAGGCAAAGACAGGGGTGTTTTTATAAGCTAAGCATGCATCCACAAATCACAGAACTCCTGCCAGTACCTTGACCTCTTGTGTTAATGACAAGGCAAGATCTGCAGGCAATTAAATAAGGAGCCAGACTGAAGCGCTGCCAAATCGCCCAAATTTATCCTAAGTCACATAACAATGTCACTTAGGGACCTGCTCCAGGGATTTAGAGCGTCGCCATCTCCCCTTCCTTTTAGAAATAGTCCCCTTCACCTGAAAAACAGTCAAGTTTCTAATCCTCCTGAAAGGTGGGGGAGAAGGGGAGCGGAGGAACCTGGAAAATATGAACCAAGTTTAACCTCACAGTTAAAAAAAAAATAACAACCCAGGGAGGAAAGGAGACTTGGAAGAGTTGGGGGGAGAGGGGGGGCTGACTCATGGTGTTTGAATGCTTGGGGTTGGCAGTGCTGCCTGTGGCATTTCTGTCCCAGTCCAGCCCATGAAAGCCTGGAAGTTTTGCAAGACGCTGTTAGATGATTTCTACCCCAAAACTATGCTTCACTGCGGAGAGTCTGCCCAGCTCCGCTCCGACTGTAGCTTGTGACATTGATTTTTCAATCTCTGTTCATGAACTGAGTGGAAGGATAACCGAAGGCCAACATCCCCACAAAGGGAAATGGCTTTAAACTGGAAGAGGGGAGATTTAGATTAGATATTAGGAAGAAATTTTTCACTCTGGGGGTGGTGAGCCACTGGCCCAGGTTGCCCAGAGAAGCTGTGGAAGCCCCATCCCTGGAGGTGTTCAAGGCCAGGCTGGACAGGGCTTTGAGCAACTGGTCTAGTGGGAGGTGTCCTTGCCCATGGCAGGTGGGTTGGAACTGGATGATCTTCAAGGTCCTTTCCAACCTAAACCATTCTATGATTCTGTGGTCCCTGCCATTACCCTTGTCCTGCAGTCAGCGTTGGGGACCCAGAGCAGCATGCTGGAGTACCGTTTTGGCACTGAAGATGAACACACCAGCAGCTCCAAAGGCCATGCAGTCATTTCAGGCACAGTCTGACTTGGGGACAAATCCCCAGAAAGTTTCTATCCCCCTCAGCACTTGTGGCACATTAATAACAACTCGCTTCTTCACATGATGGAGGAAAGCCTGTGGGTTTCACGAGGGCAGGAAGAGGTGTGCTCCTCTGCCTGGATCTCCTGATGTAGGCAGTATAGGAGGGCAGAAGAGAGATGCAGAAACCCCAGTGGGATGAGCACCTCCATCCTGATGCTCAGGCACTAAGCTCACTTGCAAAGCCAAAACCAAGGCTAAGATTAGGCTGAGAATGGACCTTGAGCACCAAGTGAGGATCTCCACCCTGTGAGGTTGGGGCTGGGTACCACAGCCACCAGCTGGGACCATCGGGAGACGGTGGAGGCACCAGCCAGTGGGAGCAAGATGAGTTAAGAAGGGAGAAATTATTGAGCACAGGGCAGCTATCTGCGCAGGGGATGGCTCAGAGCCAGCTGAGCAGCTCTGGAGATGCAGGTCTCCTAACGCTACAGTTGGAGTTGTTTTGCTGACCCAAGGCAGCTAAAAATAAAAGGCAAGTAGACAAAACATCACCTGCTGTACTGACAAAGCACATCAGTAACTAAGGTTGGCCTTAGAGAGCAAGATTAGTGTGGCACAGATGGATTCTCTGCAGCCTGCCCAGTGCTCGTCCTGCGGCTGAGGACTTCCATAACACTGTTCTGCCTTAGCGATGTTTCAGTGACTTTCTCTGACAGCTTTCCCCTCACTGGGGCACTGAGAAGTTCTTGAAGGGATAGAGTGTACCCTCAGCAAGTCTGCTGATGACACAAAACTCCATTCTCCCTCATCCTATCACTACCTGCCCCTGTAAAAAGTCCTTCCCCATGTTTAAGTGAGACCCCAGCACAACTCTCCATCACTGAACCTCAAAAGATGGAGAGATAATTTATAGCAACCTGCTCCTTCTTCCCCCAGACTTTGCCTTTTGCCTGTTCTCAGGGGAGCACAGGGCTCTCCACTGCCTGGGTGCAGAAACGGGGTAGCTGCCCCAGGCTTAAGGGGCTCCTGAACCCCACTGAAAGCCAACGAGAGTAAAACCTCCTTCCGCTTTTTTTGCCAGGCTCATAAACTGGCCTCAGCTGAGCCTTGTCCTCAGCCAGAGCAGCCTGCCTCTTTCCCTGCTGTCTCGAATTATGCATCTCTTCTTTATTCCTCTCTCTTTTCGCTCCTCCTGGGTCTCCTCCTCCAGTCCAGGGCTGCAATTAAAAGTCCAGGTCTCTTCCGTTTCCCATGGAGAGAGTCGCAGAGAGTCACCCCTGCCAGAGGGGGGATTTCAAACCTTCATCTGTGATGTGTCTCACCTCCAGTCCTTGGCCTTGCCTAAGCTTTCCCAGCCCTTTCTTGTGGCTAGGAGGAGAGCTCTTCTTAGGATGCATCATCAAGAGACTTGGGTAAATCTGGAATGCAGGTGCCGTTTCCAGCAGTGTATGTTTCCCTGGAGCATTTGGCTGCTTCCTAATGGGAAAATTGTCTGCTAGGATGAATCCAAGAGCCCAAAGCTCAGAGCTCTTTGAAAAACATTATGCCTGAGTCTACCATTTGAGGCAGGTAAGTAACACGGTTTGGGTTTGGGGTTTTTTTTGGTAGAAAAATAACCAGAGGTACAAAGATCCTGAGCGACATGACATACCCATAGCAAAATTTTCGGTATCTCCCAGGCTTCTTGTTTCTGCAACCCTTTCCCATTTCTTTCTGTTGCCCTACAGAAAGGCTGTAGGCAGCTGGAATATAGCTCTCATGAAAGATGCTGCATTTAATATCCTCGCGCTGCACACCAGCGCTCGCCAATGTGACCTTGGTTAAAATTGGAAGCCATCCCAGATCTTTCTCCTTCACTAATATATTTAGAAGCCTTTGCTGAGCCTGGCAGAGCAGCACTAACCTGCGCACTCACAGGGTGTCAGAATAAATGTGCCGTGATAGATAGCTTCGAAATTGCAAGGCTACAGTAGAGCAGCAGGCATGGAACGGGAGTGGGTGTGAGGATCCAAGAGTCATCATCTGGACCTTGGGTAAAGGCTCACTGAGAAATAAATGATGTACTGCCCGTCCCAGAGGCTGGCCAGGGACGCGTGTGCCGGGTTTGAGGGAGTCTAATTTACTCTGCTGGTGGGAAATGCTCAAAGACACCTTTCAGAGTTGTACATGCTGATGCTCAGGTTTTTGAAGCCTTGCTGAGATGAATGCCAGGATTAGCCTCTCTTGCGCACTTCCCAAATCTCTTTGCCACTAGAGTGAAATATCTTGGCAGGAGATTATTTCTCTTTCAGGAGAGTGAAAGCTGGGAGCAGCAAGCAGGGAGCTTGCTCGGGGAGGTCTTCTCACCCTGGCTATTCTGGAAGTGCCTGATAATAGTTATGAGTTATAACACTTCCGATTATCAGGACTCAAGGGAAACCTTCAGGTGCCAGACAGAAGGACTGTCACCACCTCCTATCAAGACAGATAAATCCATGCATCACCTTCCCAAACCTTGCTCAGGGTAGATACCATTTGAAATGAGGATAGCTTCTCTCACCTAGTTCTCCAGCCCTTTCTGGTGCAACCACCATTTGAACAGGAACATATAGGTGTGATATACCAATACATGCAGGGTAGCTATGTTTAAAAGAAAGAAGCTGAAAGCACAGGCATCGCTAAGTAGAGAAGCTTAATGATATCCTACCACAGCTGAGTAGCTGTAACTGTCCTCATGCATGATCTAAGCCCACGACAAGTATTTCAACCTACTAACTAGTGGTCACTAACCAGAGGGATACAGGTGTAGGAACCACAGCTCTGCCAGTGAACAGTAACTTGCGTACCTCAACGTTCAATCCTTTTGACTACCAGAGATGTGCAAGCTTAAAATCATTCGGGGTCTCCTTGTAGAACCTCCCTGATGCCTGCAAAGAATTCTACCTGTAGGCACTGGTGGTATGATTACTTATGAATAAGCTCGGAGTAATCCTCCAAGAATAGGGTCTAGCTGGGTGATTAGGGATAACTGAGACTAATTAATTTTGAGCCCGTATGAAGTAGGTTCGCAGAGGGCTTTTTGTACATGGTGATTTATTGGTGATGGGAGGCACCAGCCTGGTCCAGGCTATACGGAGGTGTATTTGCTGTGTTCCACGTGCTGTAACAACATGGAGCACCTCCTCAGTGCCAGTTACAACGTGATGGTAATTCAGGCGTAATGCAGACTTTTACTCACTTCAATCAGCCTTGAAGAACCACCTCAAAGCTGAAGGCATTCAACTTCTATGCCGGTTTTGTCCCTGGGCCTTTTTTTCAGCAGTATTATCTCCAAACCAAAACCACTTAGCATGTTATTAGTCTGTTCCTGGCTGTGTTGAACCAGCAACCAAGCCCTCTCAGGCACCTGGCAACTGGTACCCATGCTCATCTGGTTGCTGCTATCCACTGGTTGGTTTTATCTGGTCTTCTACTCACACCTTATCACCGACATCCAACTTGCAGCTCTGTTTGCGCCGCACGGGGCAGATCCTTGGCTGAGATCTTCTTGCATTGCGGTAGTGCTACATCCAACTGCAGCGAAGCAGGACTGAGAAAGTGACACCAGCGATAATGTGCTTTACAATGAGTCATTAATAAAGAGAAAAGTGCTCAGAGGTGGCAAAGTTCCTATTAAGCTTAACAGCATTAGGCCTGTTTAGTTAAGTTTAAGAGATAATTGCTATAGTGACATGTTCACATTTCTAAAGTGCAAAAACAATAGGTCCTTTTTGCAAATGTTAAGACATTTCTCTTGGAAAAGAGAAAGGAGGAAGGAATGAATGAATATCAGCTTGAGGAAAGGAAGGCACATGCATCACTGAAGAAAAAAAACCACCAACTCCTGAGGATTTTAGCTTGAAGCACATTTAAAAATAGAAATGGGAAAAAAATATTCAGATATATTCTCTGTGTGAGGTCGTGCTACTGCTGGATGAAAGAAAGGGCTGCCCACTGCAGTCAGCCCTGCTGGGGAGGGGCTTGGTACCTCTGCTGCAGAGATAACTCTCCTGAGCACGTTATCAGGTGTTGGAAGCCTCCAAGGTCACAACTGCCAGCTTATGCACCCTGTCAGTGCCTGGTAATGACCTTGAAGGACCTTTTCACAGCAGCTTAAGCTGATGGAAGGGGTTGCCGCTGCGGTCCCACCCTTGGCCATACGCCAGTCAGAGATGAGATGTCATGTAGCAAGTCAGAAGCTAAATCAGTAAAAANAAAAAAAAAAGGATCACTTAAACATTACAGAATCATAGTATGGTTTGGGTTGGAAGGGACCTTAAAGGCCATCTAGTTCCAACCATGGGCAGGGACACCTCCCACCAGCCCAGGTTGCTCCAAGCCCGTCCAACCTGGCCTTGAACACCTCCAGGGATGGGACAGCCACAGCTTCTCCGGGCAACGTGGGCCAGTGTCTCACCACCCTCACAGGAAAGAATTCTTCCTAACATCTAATCTAAACGTACCCTCTCAGTTTAAAACAGTTAACCCTTGTCCCATCACTCCAATCCCTGATAGAGTCCCTCCCCAGCTTTTCTGTAGCCCCTTTAGGGACTGGAAGGGGCTCTAAGGTCTCTCTGGAGCCTTCTCTTCTCCAGGCTGAACAACCCCAACTCTTTCAGCCTGTCCTCACAGCAGAGGGGCTCCAGCCATCTGATCATCTTTGTGGCCCTCCTCTGGACTTGTTCCAGATAAAGAGTCCCTCCCCATCTTTCCTGTAGGTCCCCTTTAAGTACTGGAAGGATGCTATAAGGTCTCCCTTAGAGTGCTTATGCCAAGCCAACCCACCAGACACTTAGCTTAGGGTTGTCCTAGCCAACTACTTACATTTCCCCACCTTCTCCCCCCCTCTGTCCCTCCTAGAACATCTCATGCACCTCCTGGCTTCAAGTGGCCCAGATATTTCCCTGGCCTGAAGAAGGGTTTGTGCGCCTGAGAGCTCATCTAGTTTTTCTGACTCTACCAGTTGGCCTAATAAAAGATAGCATCTCTCCACACACACCACTGACTTCAAGGAGACCTCGCATGTAGCTGGTTCTGCCCAAGATAACCTGTCACTCCTCCGGCTTTGTGCTTATCTGTGGGAACAGGGCGTGTGGGGCGGGAGCCTCCCCTGGGTCTCTGGGTTTCCCTCCCTCTTCTGCACCTGAATGCGCTTATTGTTTGTGCGTCTTTGTCTGTTGGAGGGGAAGAAGGAGGCCTTAAATGAATTGGGTCAAACAAGTTTTTCAGCTGCACACAGGTTAGGAGAGGCCACAAGAAAAGAACCACAGCCCTTTGAAGTCAGGCTGCTCCTTTTCTTTTTCACGGGCTGTTTTTTAAATCTGACAGTGAGTGATACTTTCTCAGATGGAGATCAATTCACCGAACACAAGAACAAAGGCTCTCTAAACACACCACTATCTGAGGGCTCACATTGCAATGACATACCATTGATGGAAGGCCAGGAGGCAGCTCCAGCTAAATCATGTTTATAATAAGGGCAAACCTTTCCTCCAGGGCCTTTCACTCTAAAAAATGCAAGAACTGGGCAAAAATGAGGGCATCTCTCCATTCCTAAGAAAGGAATATGCCACCAACAGACCTTAGTTTTACCACTTGTATTTAGATGTCAAGGTGGCACGTCCTTTTGAAACGCCTGGCCATGTTGATGATGTTCAATCCGTGAAAAGATTTAGGGTCCGAGGTCCACAACTGAGGTATGTGGTCTCCAGGCTTCACTGATCCCTGGGCAGTGACGCTAAGGAGGCCACTGTTGACCTGGAAACTCCACACTCATCTCTCCTCGTTAGTTTTGATTTAACTTTCTGGTTTCCTTTGGGTACAAAGAAGGTCCTTGGGCAGCCCATGGAATTATGTGCAGTTTTCTGTTTAACTTAAACAGTCTTAAGAGCAGGGACTAGGTCTTCCCCTTCTAGATAAATGCCTAGGCAATGAGCTGTAAACTCACATGTTCTCTCTGTCTCTCTCTCTCTCCGCCAGTTAATTATTTTATACAAAACAGAGAAAGAAGCTGAACAAGCCCCAGTTCAGAATAACTTGCCAGGTGGTTAAACTCCTCAAAGCTGGGAAGGGGTCTTCTAGGTCTCCTCAAGCACTTCCAGGTGGGTGCTCTAACTCATGGGTTATTGAGTAAAAACTGCACAGCTTCCCCATGGCACTATTTTGCGAGAAAGGATTAGCTTGTACATTCATCTGCAAGAGATGTTCCAGCACAGACCCCTCGGAGGAGCAAGCACCTCCTTGCTGCCTGTTAGCCACTTGCTCCCCATGGTCTCGTCATCTCCTTCCAGCCAGCTCATGACTACGTGATCAATTAAACACACATCCAGACCTGGTCTCAAGATTAGATTTGCCCACTGTCTTTGCAGCAAATGCTCAAGCTCAGACTAAGACGACATTAGGCTGATCTCTGAAGCTCTTCCCCTTGTGGTATAGATGTAGCCCAGCTCTGCTCAAGCAGACCATCTCGCTCGGGACTGAGGGTCTTCTACAAAGACGATGCAACGATGCCGAGCTCTCTTCTAAAACATTTTCATGTATGCAAATGAGGTTCTGCAGTCATATCTTGACACAGGCTGAAGAGTTGGCGTCACAAAACTAGGATTTCTTCCAAACCGCCATTGGGCCTCCCTATGGACATTTTGGAAATGCCAGGACACTTCCTTGGGGTTTTTAAAGAGCCTTTCTGGGATGAATAACAGAACCTGCAGAAAGGTTAGCATCAAAATAGCTGTGGAGCGAGAGCATCTGTAGGGGACGCGTAGCCAGGGGTTCAGTGTCACTGATTCTGTGCAGCTGTCCTATGGCTAATGTAAAAGTCTGTATTCTGAAAAGGTCAAAAAGGCAATTAAAGAAACAAAAGATGAGCACTTTCCAGTATCGGAGCAGATGCTCAGCCAAAACATTTGCCTGTAAGATTGTATTTCCTTAAGGTTTATTAACCATTAAGTGTTTTTAGGGACGGGATCATAAAGATAATGAACTGAAGGACAAGTATAGTCAGGATTCCTTCGCAAATTATTCCCGTTGGGTTAGACAAAGGTTTGAAAAGCAAAATGCTTTGTTATGATTTTACAACAGGAGACCCTGAGCTCGTCCCTGGCAGCTCGTCTCTGCTTTAACTTGCCCGTGAAGCCAGGTAACCTGCTGGGTTAAGGGAAAGCCGAGCAAAGCAGCCGCACTGAACCAGCAGCAGGATGATTTGCAAGGACTTTCTCCCTTGCGGCAATGCCAGCCTAAAAAAATTCCACTCTCCCCACCCTGACTGCTCAGCGCATCACCCTGTGCTCTTCAGTTGTCCTGGCGCTAAAGCAGATCAGCGAACTGATCCAGGTTAAAAACAAAAAGTGAGGGGTTTTGGGTTGGGGTCTGGTGCCAAGAACAGTTTCAATCAAATTACCTACATTTTCAAATGCAGTCGTGTTTGAAAACGTTATTTTTAATCTTGTTGTGCAATGAGAATTCTTCCCCCCTCCCCCCCCCGCCCAAGGCATTTCCTAGTAACTATTAAAATATGCTGATTTCCAACTAAATGTAACATTTTGCTAGATTTTGGTTAGTAGGTGGGTATGTGATCAAAGTGGAGATTGTGGGATATCCATCCCTGGAGAGCAGTAACAACATGTGAGATGAAAACCGTGCCAGAAATCACAGCTTACCTTGTCTTGGGCACAGGGAACGGATGAGCCGAACCGCCGAGGTCCCTCCTGGCTCTATTTTGCTATGACTCTAGGACAGAAACACATATTTAGGTCATCATAAAAATGAATACCCATTTTTCAGAGTTTTAATACTTCAATGTTTTACATTATAGAACAATAGATGTTGCACATGTATTTACTCGTTTGTACCAAATCATAGAATTTAATGCAATTTAACTACAATGCAGTGGACAAATGAATTATTAATGAGTTTATTCAAATTTATTCTCATGGACCTGAGACTCATGCCCCAGCAAGCAGTTTGTAGAAGGCCACCTTGTTTTGAAGGATGTGAGAGTCTAAAAGGATGGACATGGGTTGGTCCTGGCCAGAGCTCTCAGGGATGGAGCCTAAATGTGTTGGATAAATAGAGAAACATCAGTTTGTTTAAAACCAACTTAAATCAAAAAAGTCCTGTTGTCAGTGACCTGACTTGACAGATGTACGCGGTGACCAGAAACAAGATTTTTAGAACTAGCGGATTTTCACACCTCATTTTTTTATTCCTGGAGGATTAAAACACACTTTGTTGCTTATTTCAATTGCCAATTCTCTTCTGAGTCCTGGATGAAGAAGTCATTGAGCTAAGTTAGGCAAGGAAATGGAAATGAAGTAAATAAGTCTCCCTGCATCTGCGGAAAAGTCGGCCTCTGTCAAAAAGTGCATTAGTTTCTCAAGAAACCGGGCTTCATGTGCTTTGCCTTGACTGTGACTGCTCCACCGACCTGGTAACATTTGCAAATTTGGTAATTAAGGAAATTTAAAAGAGTGCAATAAAGCTAGGAGTATCAAGAAGTTGTAATCCTGTATTTTTGAAGGTGTATGTAATTTAAATACAAAAACCTGCTCTAAGTAAAAAGCATTAAAAGAGAATAATTTTGGTCTCCATCCTGCTGGCTTACTGCATCTCAGGTAGGAAATGGGGATGGCCGATCTGTGTGCAGGGGAGGTCAAAGTCCGGGGGGAAAAATGAGGCTTGTTCTGCTCTGTGACCCAGATCTTGGGGCCATCATGTCCCCTAGCCGAGCTCTGGAGCCCTCTGGGAAGGGGTGGCTGAACATACCCACCACCTCCTCGTGGTGCACTCATCCGGGCAGCCTGGCTGAATGGAGAACCCAAGAAAGTTAACTGCTGAGCCGAGCAGCAGGAATGTCCTGTCTGGACAACCTGTGCGCAGCGTGAATGTCAAGGGTTCAATTCAGTTGTGTAAACGTAGGTCTCCAATGCCATGTGAGATGCTCTTGGATGGAGCCTGGTGGGTATGACACAGGCCTCACAGGAGACATGTCATGGAGTGGTGGCTGAAGGCAAGGCCAGAGATAGCCTCAAACATCTCAGCTAACACAGGAGGCCCTCATTTAGGCAACCCAGAGGCCCATGGGGCTTGAGCTACAGCCATGCAGGTCATAAGACTCCAGCCGTTGTGCCTGTTCCAGCTCACTCTTCCCCTTGCACGGCAAACAGTCCTGAAACCTGAAGGACTCCCAGGCAAAGCAGCTGGATGGAGCCAACAGAGAACCCCCCAGGACCTTTCAGCTAGAGCAGACCTCGCCTGGCTCCTGCTTCATCCACCACCCAGACCCAGGGGCAGGGATGCATCCAGGGCAGCAGGGGCTGGGCAGGGTGTAGGGCTGAGGCTCTTTGTACTCTGATTGTTCCCAGATACCGCGTGATGCATTAAAATACTTGGCACGGTGGGGAACACGGGCTTGTGTTCGCAAAGCTCGGAGCACCGAGAGAGTAGTTATCCTAGTCTCTGCCTTCCTCTCCTCCTCCCCATCGGGGAGATGCCATTCAATCAACTCAGGCTCCTTCATATACGCAAATTAAACCCATGGGCCCCTCCTGCCTCTCTACCCCCATGTCTGTATTTCTTGATTGTACCTGCTAACGGCAGCTTTCGCTACACCCAGGGAAGGCCAGTAACAAGCCCATCTGAGGAACTGGCACCCATCCCTTTGCGTGGATGAGCTTAGGAGGGACTCTGGGCAGAGTTGTGCTAAGCCCTTTTTCTCCTGGAGGCAAAATCCTCATTCCCAAAGTACACTGCAGCCAATTTACCCTGGCCCAGAGCCTGGGAACAAGAGACTATTGCTAAACTCAGACAGCCTCTTGAACTAGGGATGCTGCTCCGTGCCATTTCCCCCAAAGGCACTTTGTGTCAACGCCTCCACTCTTAACAACCTTGCCTCCACTGGATGGCAAAAGTGCCTTTTTGGCATTTGGTTTGCAGCGTTATAAAGGAAGACAATCTTCTTGCCAGGACAAGAGAGAGTCAGATGCTATCTGCGCTCCAGTCCACGGGGCACGCTGTGGGGCTGTGTCCAGACACCCAGTACAAGCTTTAGATGTCAGAGGCAGGGTGCCGGGAGGAGCAGCCCAGAGCTCCAGTCAGCTCGCCCTGAGTCTCTGCAATGCCGTGCTGCCGGATGGCAAACGCTCCCATGGGTACCCCGGATCAGTCAGCACATCTCCATTGCATGCCAGTTGAAAGTCCTCTAGACATGCTCCTGAGGCATCCCTGCTTTCCCTCAGAAATTGCCCCTGGGATGACGGCACCGCAACCAAACTCTGACTCTCTTACTGCCATCCCTGTAGCAGCTATGAGAAGAAAATCTTCCTGCATGGGAAGGTTGCTTAGCTCAGGAGGTGACCCAATGTTGAGGGCACCTGCCCTTCCTGTCCCTGCCACCAAGAGGAAGAGTTTCTGGAGGAGCAGGGAGAGGGTCCCTGGTCCTGTACCTCTCAGGGGAGCTTCTTCCTCATTATTCTTTCCAGGCCAGCTTGTGTTATCCCTCTCATAAAGAGATCTCCAACAGCACCTCCCCATTTCTGACCCCATCTCAACACCTCCCACGCTCACCTCCGAACCTCTCTGTTCTCCCCAGCTTTCCTCACTTCCCCAGCTCTTATTTCCAGCGCTGGAAGCACCCGTTTCATACTCAAGACTTTGCAGCCCTGGGCTGGAGCATGCCTGCTTCAGAGAGTCCTCGGAGAACAGAGTTGTTAATCTGTGACCGGATCTGTTGAGCACAAGCAAACCATGATTTGCAGAGCTTATAACTAACTCAAAATTAAACAAAGTTTCCTGGAAGTGGCAAATGGCACTTTTTGACAGCAGGACCAAATTTCATGCTCTTTCTTCAATGCGTGGAGGCTTTTATGCTCTTACAGCAGTTTCATGGAATTATTTATTCTCAAAATCTGGGCAAAACACTGTGCTTTCCCCTCATTCTTGGAAATGGTCAAAATAGTTTGGCTGAAACTTTCCAGAGAACTTCAGCCTAAGGCAGACATCTGGCATGGAACAATTTTTGCCCAAACAATTACAGTTTGACGAAACTATAAGCCGAATTCCTGGCGCCTGAAGTGCTGGGCTCTGTTGCTCTGATAACTGGCTATGCTGGGGACTTGCACCGGCTGTAAGCATGGTCTGTAAACATGATGAAGCTTTAGGGTCTTCTGCTCTGGGAAAAGGTAGGGGAGAGCATAGCCACGAGAGGGAGTGCAATTCCTTATTCTCACAATGCAGCACAGCCCCGTTGCTGTTAACCACATCAGCCCTTCAGCTGTGAGCCGTGTTTCAGCTGTGGATGGGTTCTGGTGCAGGCCCTGTGCTACGAGGAGTCTCACCCAGTGAGAATTATGAAGAAAACGATGAAGCACCACGGTATGCTTGTGGCACGTCTAACAAATGGCCCACCCGTGTGCCAGGCTATTGCAACATTGGGCATTTTGCTTCTGACACCAAAAACGGTAGGTGAAAAGTTACAGAACCACAGAATCACAGAATCTCCTAGACTGGAAAAGACCTGTAAGATCATTTAGTCCAATCATTAACCTAACACTGACAAGCCCACCACTAAACCATGTCCCTGAGCACTATATCTACATGAACCTTAAATACCTCCAAGGATGGGGACTCCACCACTGCCCTGGGTAACGCGTTCCAATGCCTGAACACAGAGATGCAAAGAGGTCTCAGTGCTGGATCTCAGGATCTGAACACGTGGATGGATCCTATGAGGACATGGAGCACTGCGTATCTGTCCCAGCTCCTTACAGCACCAAAGGAAGAGGGGCTCTGATCTTGAATGGCCAATTCGATCTGCAAAGATCTTGGCCTCCCCAAAGATGCTAGAGAGATGATGGGTGAGCTTGGGGGAATCAGATCCCCACGCCATGGTTCCCAATCCAAGTACCTCCAGATGAACACTGGGCTCAGTCTCATTTTCAAAGTGACCAACTCAATGAGGTCAGAGCTGCAATGGACTTGTTGCTCCACAGGGGAACATGCAGGGGACCTACCTGCATCCAAGCAATACCGCGATTGCTGTGTGCTCCAGGCATGTTTTATTCACTCAGGGCTCAGGCCAAACCTGAAACATGCCATCAAACGTGACCAAGTTATCATAATACAACAAGTTACGGCCCATGAGCTGGGCTGGTAAATCATTCCTGTGTGTGCTCATGGCCTGCCCGTGTGGCGAAGGAAAATGTGTCAGCTGAACTTGCCACGAATGTGGTTCAAACCACAGGTTTTACTTCAGAACCGGAGCACGTTAAGAGCTTACACAAGGTCAGCAGCTCCAAGACAGGTTGCTGGGGTAACAGTGAACAGCAGAGGTTTGAGCCGATGCACTTTATCTCGCAATTTGGGTTGTCTTCACATCAGGACAGTCACAGCAGCTCAGCTGAGGGGCAGCTAATCTATGAAGCCACCATATTTCAGGTGCATTGGTTCAGGAACCTAAGGCCCCTGAGCCTTGACAGGCACAGGCAGGGAAATTTTGCAGGCGCTGGACCAGCCACAAGAGGGGGATCACAGTGAATGCAAGAGATGCTGAAAATTGGAAAACCTACCGGAGCCCCAGACTATGATTATATTGGCCAAAGCACACACGTCCCTACCCAGGCTAACTCTCACGTCTTACAGTCAGGCCAGAAAATGTGCTTTATTCTCTTATCCTGTGACTTTTATTACTGACCCACAGTCAAACCCATGAATATCACACATGTGACCACACAGGCACAGCAGGCACAGCCGTTAGGGCGAGGAGGACAGACTCCTAGGACTCGTGCTATCAAATAATCACCATTAGCTGTTGCGGGTACAGGAGGATGCCGCACAGCCAGGCAGGATCTGTTTTTTTCCCCTCTCAAAGGGGTGGCACACAGACACACTAGTCATGGCAACTGTCATCTTGGGTGCGATCAGCCAGGTTTTTAATTGGCTTGCAGATGTTGTGCCCTGGCCATATATATTATTTTCACTTAAGTTTATGTCAGCAGGAACAGGAGTCTACTAAATTTATCCCCTGTGCTCAAGACTAACTGCACAGGCCTTGAAGGGTATTTTTAATAGGAGGTAAACCTCATCCACAAACAGCCTCTCATTTCAGGCCTACAAATGAGATATTTTCCAGCCCAGTTTAACTCCAACCCTGCCCCTTCCTTCCACAAGCCCCAAATGACTGTTTTCTCCTGATTCTTTGGTCATTGTGTAAGTGTGATATCCCTTGGCAGAGCCTGCAGAAGAGCTGGGGAGGAACATGGTTCCTGCCTATTTGGCTCCTTTTAGGGTTAAAGCGAGGATGGGTTTTGTGCCTAAAGCAACATCCTCCACGCAAATGCCAGTATAACATAAATTGTGCCGGGCTCTGAGGAGAAGCAAATGTCAAAAATTAAGTTATTCTTCTGCTTGACTCACAAATCCAAGTAGCATGCAAATAAAGAGGAGCCATCTGTTCAGTCCCTGGGCCATTTCAAGTTAAGCATCCAGCGCCAGCTTCAGCTCCCAGTTACATCGGGTCAGCCCTGCTGGCTGGCCTCCACAGGACGTGCTCAGCCTTGCCCAGGACCGCCTGTCACCGCACAAGTGTCTGTAACCCTTCACGCTCCTCTTGAGCTCAACTGGCATGTTGTCGCTGAAGCCGCTTTCAGCCGCTCACGCTCGGGTGCAAGGTTTCCCTACTTCCAGGCAGCTTCACAAGCAGGATGTCAGGGTTTCTCCTGTTTTAGTTCCTTCACTGCACGTATGAGGCCAGGTCCCTCGCTGCCCCATGATGCTTCGCTGATGCATCAGAGCAGTTGGTGCATTGATCCGAAATCGGATTTGTCACTGGCTTCAGGGGAGCCTGTGCTACACCCGTGGCTGCCTTCCTGCATCTCCAAGGACACTTCATTATCGTCAACATTAATGGAGCTTTTGGATAACCCATTGGGCTAAACGTCATCGTCGTCGGAAGAGAGGATTATCACCTCATTTGAGAGAGGAGGCAAAGTGAAAGGAGACCTGACCATACTGCAGATGGGTCCAGAGATGTTTAGCAAGCTGGCTGTGATGCAGTCTAAGCATTAGCTTGAGAGACTCATCACACCAGGGACAGGTCACCCTGGCAAAGCCTGGCTGTGTAGCTTGAGCTTGTACATCCTGAAGGACTTGGACTGTGTTAAGTCCACCAGCTTCACCATCCCAGTTCTTCCATTCACTGCGCGAGACATACTCCAGTTGCAGGAACGATGGCAAAAATGATGCCCTCACGGAGCACGCAGTCCGGCACTGAGCGCATGTTAGCACTCGAGCAGGTTTTACTGCCACGCACCAGGCTGAGGTCTAGCGGGCGTTAATTATCATGGTATAGCGAGGGGACCGGAGCCGTGGTCGAGAGCAGTATTTAAGGCTGCATAAACCTAAGGATGAGGAGGGCTCTAGGTGGGAAATACAATTAGGAGAAGGTTTGGGGTCTGTGCTGGGGGCCAGTAATTAGCCACTGAGCAGCAGTCTGGGATATGGTTAACACGCGAGTGCGTCTGTCTCACTGCAAACTCAGACGGGGTAGTTTAGGCCATCGTTGAGTGGAGATCTCACAAGCCCCAAGTCGGCTGCTGCCCTTCCTCTGTGTTGCTCTCCTCCCAGCTAAAGCAGCCTGGTTCCAGCGCCTCTTCTCCAAGGACTCCCCTAATCCCACCCAAACTGACAGAAACCCCAGGGTAGCTCCAGGCGAAGCGAGTAGATTGCTGTCAGTGCAAGGGGAGAACAGGACGTATCAGCGAAGGAACACTCCCTGCATCCTCAATGTATAAATAAAGTAGGAAAGAATCAAATCTAGCTTTGTCACTTGTTGAGAACAGGCAGCTCCAGATCAAAATCAATGACCAGGTTAGTGGAGTAAAGCAAATAATGTTGCAATGATAAGAGAAGGACCATTAGATTTCTTGGCTGAATCCCGCACTTGAGCGGGAGCACTCAAACAGGCAGCGCACCACGTTTAGAAGGGCTGACACTTCGGAAGCACTGATGTGTACCTGTGATGGATGTTAATTCGGAGAACACGCTTTCAGTATGGCACCTCCTTCAAACAGGAATGGCCAGACCCTCACACGAACACGACGGAAGCTAGGAGCGAGGTTCCTTTCTCCTGCAAGATGGACCGGGTTGCCGCAGCTTGTGGTCCCCGAGCCACGGGCTTCCCGTCCACGCTGCTGGCTGGTATCTGCAGGTGGACTGAGCTGTATCACACTCTGCTTCGTGCAGGCTGGATCTAACCCAGACTGAGAGTGTCTTGATCCCGGCAAGAGCCCCGCGCGTGCTTTGGTGTCATCCCTCCAAAATCTGGGCTTAGGGATTTCCCTAACAGGGCCTCGAAGGCTTACAGAGCTGGGATGGAGAACAGATGCAGACATGCTGAAGCAACCATCACACGTTTGCTGAGAGGTAGCACCAGGAGCTAACTGGAGAGCTTTTACAATGTGAGTCACTCGCTGAGCTCCATCTCATGGCATATTAAGCAGTATGAATCAAAGACTGAAAATGCAGGGCATGTCTTGCCCTACAAAAACACCATCAACCACTTTACTTTTTAAGTAATGATTTGCTATTGATTATGTGCATGAAGATGAGGTAGCTCCCTACCTCTCCTACCAGTTCCCACACTCTCAATCACATTACAAGCAAATGCCAGAGTTGAGCCCGCTCTAACAGAGCCGAGTTCCTGCTCTTAGGAGGTGATAAACTGGGCAGGTCAGAAATCTCTGCGCAAATGCCTGAGAGTACTTGAGTTGACCGAAGACCTCTGTAAGCACAACTGGACCAAACACGGCAGTAAGGCAGGGGTGGCCACACCTTCCTGACCTTATAAAACCACATACCAAAGTCTTCACAACTCCAACAGCCACAAGAGCTGCCAGACATACCTTGGAGAAATAGGCAGGGAACATGGCGTAGAAGCAGGGTGCTCATGCAACATGTTTCCCAGGTGCTGCGGTGTGTTCAGCTTCAGTGATCCTTTCTGCCAAGGGAAGGTGAGCCAAGTGCCAAGGATGACCACAGCACAGGTGGTGTCCTTGTTGGCTGGGATATAGACCTGCTGGATCTGAGGAAGGTTGGCAGGGCCAAGTTCTGGTAAAAAGGAACGACCAAGAGTCCCAGGTAAGGTGAGGGGATGAGCGGGGTCCAGGGTCCATTTAGGAAAAGCAGGAGCAGGACTGGGAACAAGGCTACAATGTAGATCTGACACTGACCCAAGACGCAGGACCCCAGGCAGGACTACAAATAGTTGCTCCTACAACACAGCTCAGGCGAGGTGCCCAGGCCTAAGCTTACGTGGAGCCTCTGGACTAATGAGTGGAGGATGCATGGGTGGAGGTGAGGTTGGTTAGGGCAATTAAGGCTAATTAGTGCACTCAGGACCCTGACACAACAAGATGCAAAGCAGAGCAGGAAAAGTTGTGCTCCTACTTTCTCCATTTCTAATCTCAGGCCAAGGTCTTCTTTGGTTTGGTCCCATCTCGAGTTTGCCTGTGGCTGGGCAGGAGGAGAAAACAATCACAAGCAGATACAAGTGGCACTTTCTGCCTGGTGACAGACCGTGTCTAAAGCTGTCCTCCCCCATAGCCTCTCAACTGCCATGCTGGTGAGTGTTTGCCAGACAAAGGCGTGCCGGAGTCTTTAGTGCACGTCTGTCTTGTGTCACGCACTCTCTCCAAGATGCTTGTGCTGTGGTGGGTTCGGATGCTTGGGAAGGCAATACCATCTCAATGGATTTTGGAAAGCAGGACATGTACTGAGGAGATCAGGGGGTGGCATCACGTCGTTCCTGTCAGTGTGTTTTACATGAGCTTGTTATTTTGAAAATAATCAGGTGCTAACTCTGGATGTAGAGAACAAGATAAAGTGTGGGGTGTTTCCTCTGTCCCCCGTGGAGAGCTTCTGCAGCTGGACCTTCCTCTCCAAAACCAGGTGATGCAGAGGAGTCGTAGTTTTATCATGCAAGGCTCTCTGCGGTTCTTTGGGGGGTATCCCCAAATCCTGCCTCAGCTTTCTGTTGGGAACATCAGCAGAGAACAGTCACAGCAGCTGCTCCTACCCTTTCTAATTTAAACCTCCCTTTTAAATCCAAAAACGCACTAGCACTGAAAGTTTTCCATTGCAATCGGAGAGTTTTGACTCATTCAGAGTGGCATCCCTGTTGGATCAGCAGTTAGCAAATGGTTACACTCGGTCTCGGAGCAGAGATCCCAGGCTGAATCGGAGCACGGCTGCGCCAGGGTCCTCCACCTGAAACAGCTGGATTGCAGAACAACGTACTCTAAAGGGACAGCTTGAAACGCTGTTTCGTTGAAAACGTTTGATGAAAGTTTGCTGCATCGACCGCAGAAATCCTGGAAAATAGCATGCCAATATGCTGGAAATGTTCTAAATGCACATGGGAAGGACGCCCCCTCCAAATAGCTGATATTGAGGGTGAAGACTCAACTACTGAAGAGTTTAAGCTCACAATGTTCTTCCATGACTCAGCATCGCGCCGGCTGCGCTCAGGGACCCGGTGGGAAAGCACGGAAGCCTGATGACGGGGTAGGCTGCCAGAGGAAATAAAAACACGCACACACAAAAATCAAAAATCCCAAATACCCAAAACAACAGCCTGCCAAAGAAAACAACCATCAAAAAAAACCCCCAAACCCTGCTGTCAGGACCTCAATATTTCTGCCTTTGGAATACCACTTTTGGGACCAAGTTGATTAAATGCATAAAGGAGGCTTGTTGTTGTCCTAATTTCATGGAGCAAGCCGGATTTAGGTGCATTCTTTGCTGACTTTCTCTGCAAGCCAGATTTTATTCCCTCACAGCCCAGCCCTTAAGAAGGTGAGGAGTGATGCGGGATCATCCCCAAGTTCTGTCAGGTTGGCTTCAAGGGACGGTGTCGGTCTACCAAAACAACGGGGCAGGTGGCACCCTCAGCTCGTGATCCACACCAACATGGAAAACAATACTTTCAGGAAGTTTTTTTTTCTTATTTTTTTTTTTCATTCTCAGAAGAAAAACTTTTATCTTGAATCCCCTTTCCCTGGGCACTGGAGAACGCAGGTGGACCGGGACAATTAGGAAAGGGATGCGGAGAGGATCCAGACCTGGTGGATCCCCTGGAAGGGAATGCCGTGAGACGTACCCCGCGCCACCATGCTCTTTCCCTGGGGGGGGTCTCGCACTGGAGCAGCGCTGTATTTTGGTGGCTGTTTTTTTCCCCACCTAAGGGTTTATTCGGCTGGAATTATCTAATAGTCCAGGACACGACAGCTCGCTTCAACCTTTCTCCAGAGAACACGGCGTTTGCACAGTCAGCCCCGCAAACCTCCTCAGCGGCCGGTGACCGCCGGCGGGGGTGCGCGGGCTAAAGGTGGACACCGGGGAGCTCCCCCTTCCCAACAGCACCCGCCTTCCCCCAAACTCTGCCCTTTCGCCGCTCCGAGGCCCCGATGCCGGCGGGGCGGGGGGAAGGCTCCCTCTCTCCCTCAGGCGCGGCCGCGGCGGGGCTGAGGCGATGGCGCCTCCGCGCCCCGCGGGGCAACCCCCACTCGTGTTGGTGGCCCTCACTCCCCCTCAGAGAGCCCCTGGGGGCCGTGAAGGGAAGGCGGGGGGGCGTGAGGGGCAGGCGGGGGGGCGTG
>VUYV01000015.1:7897725-7936129 GCA_008711295.1 Anarhynchus alexandrinus | reverse complement strand
GTGACACCTCGGCAGGGACCCGGTGGCTCAGGGTGTCCCCCCCCTCGATGGTGCTGGGGACCCCTCGGTGGGTTTTTATTCCGGGTTTTTTGGGTGGTTTTTTTTTATTTTTAACCCGGCTTAGGGTGGCACCTCGGGCGAGGCGTTGTCCCCGCTGATGCTGGAGGGCTGTGTCACCCTGTCACTTAGGTTTGCCTGGCGCAGGATCCGTGTTGTCCCCCCCCTTTCCCTCCCCAGCCCTCCCCTCCCGGAGAACCCCTCGTCCTCCTTCCCCCGGCGGCAGCACCGAGCCCCGGCGATGCGGTAAGTCTGCCGGCGTGGGCTCCCGCTGCGGGCAGGAGTGGGGCTGGCTGCCCTCCGAGGGGGCTGCCCGGAGGAGGGGGACCTGGGGGGGGGGCTGCTGGCGTGGCCCCCCGGTGCCCAGGGAACCCGTGAGCCTGGTGGCGAGCATCCCCGGGACGGGCTCAGTGTGGGGCGAGCATCCCTGGGATGGGCTCAGTGTGGGGTGAGCATCCCTGGGGTGGGCTCAGTGTCGGGCGAGCATCCCTGGGATGGGCTCAGTTCCGCTGTGGGGAGTGTGGGGTGAGCATCCCTGGGATGGGTTCAGCCCCAGTGTGGGGTGAGCATCCCCGGGACATGCTCAGCACAGGGCGATCATCCCTGGGACCGGCTCAGCGTGGGGCAAGCGTCCCTGGGATGGGCTCAGTGTGGGGCGAGCATCCTTGGGATGGTCTCAGCCCCAGTGTGGGAAGTGTGGGGTGAGCAGCATCCCTGGGGTGGGCTCAGTGTGGGGCGAGCATCCCTGGGACATGCATAGCCCCGGTGCGGGGAGCATGGGGTGAGCATCCCTGGGATGGGCTCAGCCCCAGTGTGGCGAGTGTGGGGTGAGCAGCATCCTTTGGAGGTGCTTAGCGCGGGGTGAGCTTCCCTCGGAGGTGCTCAGCATGGGACAAGCATCCCTTGGAGGTGCTCAGTGTGGGGTGAGCATCCCTGGGGTGGGCTCAGCATGGGGCGAGCATCCTTGGGATGGGCTCAGCCCCAGTGTGGGGAGTGTGGGGTGAGCATCTCTGCGATGGGCTCAGCCCCACACTGTGGGGACTGTGGAACGAGCATCCCTCGGAGGTGCTCAGAGTGGGGCGAGCATCCCTGGGACGGGCTCAGCCCCGGTGTGGGGAGTGTGGGGTGAGCACCCCTGGGATGGGCTCAGCCCCGGTGTGGGGAGTGTGGGGCGAGCAGCATCCCTGGGGTGGGCTCAGCGTGGGGTGAGCATCCCTGGGACACGCTCAGCATGGGGCGAGCATCCCTCAGAGGTGCTCAGCATGGGGCGAGCATCCCTGAGACGTGCTCAGCCCCGATGTGGGGAGCGTGGGGCCAGCACCACAGGCGGCGTGGGTGCTTTGCCACCCCCCGCGCTGCTGGCAGGGGTCCTGGCATCCCCAAACGTCCCCGCTTGTCCCCCGGCCGCACACGCCGTGCGGCGGGAGGGGGAGCTCGCACCGCGCCGGCTAAACAGGACGGGGAGCTGTGCGGGACAGGGGACGTGCCCAGCCGGTGTGGGGTCCCGGGACCCCCCCTCTGCCCCCAGCAAGGGGAACCCCCTTCCTCTGAAGCCCCGCTTTCTGCCAGCCCTCGCCGCAGCTCCGGCGCTGGATTTCCTCCGAGCCCTCCTGCCCATATTGCGCTATTGATTGCTGAGCTGAACTTCCTCCCGAAATCATTAAAGCTTAAAAAATTGATGGCACAATAGAGCCCTTTATTAGCCACATAACTTTTCTGGCTTTCTTCCTTTCTTCTTAAATTTTTTTTTTTTTTTTAATCAACACAAAAGGGCAGAGCCGGAGCTCAGATTTGTGTCCCGTGTCCCCGCGAGAACCGGGCAGTGTGCCCTCCTCCACCCCAGCTACCCGTCAGCGCAGCCGTGCCGGGCTATTTATTAGGAAAAATGGCAAAGAAGGAATCGATGTGTGCAGGTTTTGGGTTTTGTTTTTTTTTCTTTTAATCTCAGCCTCCTCTCTTCACAGCCCGCAGATAGGTCTCTTTATTTCTGCTCTTTATAAATAAAAATATTTGAATGGGGACTGTAATATTTTATTCCCCGTCCTGCCCATCCTTCGGTCGAACGGCGGCTGAGTTCTTGCTCGATATTAACTTCCCATTTTAGTAACAGTTGAGTTTTCCTGAAGGAAATCCCTCCGGGCTGACCATTACCGTGGCATTGTATAACACAGCAGAAAGATGGATTACCTGGATGGATCTCCTCCAGCGTGACTTCACCAAGTGACAGACTTCAGCTAATTCATCCCCCCGCACCCCCCCTGCTCCTGTCGCAATCGTCGGGGTGGGTTTTTATAGATCCTGGGAAATATTTGCGGTATCTCCCGGCGTGCGGTTGTAAATACGGGCGCTGATTTTCCAGGTGGGGACTCGTGGCAGCATCCTGCTTCCCCCAAAGCCTGGAGTCAACTCGACCCCTGCGAGTTCTCCTTTAGCGGAGAAATAGGAAGTTTTTTTACTTTTCCTGGTTTATTCAGAGAGGTTTTGAGATGTCTTTGAGCGCGTCTGGGTGGAGGAGAAGGAAGGAGGCAAGAAAAAAATAAATTAAATGCATTTATATGTGTGAGTGTGTATGGGCGTAAAATAAATCATGTGGTTTTGAGGCCCATCTAACGTTGTGTTGAAGGATGCCTCAGTGATGCTGTGCTGGAGCAGGGACTGAAAGTCACGTAGAGGGGACACTTGCCTTGCTGCGTGGCCTTGGGCTGGTCATTTATCTTCTCTGCTGCAGTGTCGGTATCTCAGGAACTGGGCTGCCCGCGTTTTCTGCTCGCCCTGGCTCAACGCTGCACGCTCCCCCCCAACTCCTCCTCACCGTAATTTTCCTGTGGCTCTTGCACCCTGTTATTTTTAGGGTGGAAACCTTTGGGTGCAAAGCATCCCCCCCAAAAAAAATGCTTCCTTCCTAGGATAGGAGCAATAGGTGCATCCATCCTGTGCTCCTCGTTCTTCAGGGGAACATCAGCTTCATTCTGGGTAATCATAGAATCATAGAATGGTTTAGGTTGGAAAGGACCTTGAAGATCATCAAGTTCCAACTCCCCTGCCATAGGCAGGGACACCTCCCACTAGACCAGGCTGCCCAAGGCCACGTCCAGCCTGGCCTTGAACACCTCCAGGGATGGGGCCTCAACAACCAATACCCCCCGGTTTGTCATCGCTACAGAATATTGTGTGGTGCCGCCGAAAATGATGAAGCTATAAAACAAGACCAGCTCGGAGGGGTTTGTGTTTGCAGATGACACCGAGCTGAGTGGTGCGGTTGATGCGCGCGAGGGACGGGATGCCATCCAGAGGGACCTGGACAGGCTGGAGAAGTGGGTCCCTGTGAACCTCATGAGGTTCAACAAGGCCAGGTGCACGTGGGTGGGGGCATCCCCCAGAATTGATACAGGTGGATCTAGCCCACCCCCCCTGCCGTGAGCATGGACATCTTCAACTAGATCAGGTTGCTCCAAGCCCTGTCCAACCTGGTCTTGAACACCTCCAGGGATGGGGCAGCCACAGCTTCTCTGGGCAACCTGGGCCAGTCCCTCACCACCCTCAGCGTAAAGGATTTCTTCCTTATATCTGGTCTAAATCTATCCTCTTTCAGTTTAAAACTACACTTTGTCCTGTCGCAACAGGCCCTGCTAAAAAGTCTGTCCCCATCTTTCTTCTTAGCCCACCTTAGCTACTGGAAGGCCACAACAAGGTCTCCCCGGAGCCTTCTCTTCTCCAGGCTGAACACCCCCAACTCTCTCAGCCTGTCCTCCCAGCAGAGGGGCTCCAGCCCTCGCAGCATCTTTGTGGCCTCCTCTGGCCCCGCTCCAACAGGTCCATGTCCTTCTGCTGTTGGTGGCCCCAGAGCTGGAGGCACTACTGCACGGAGGTCTCCCCAGAGCGCAGCAGAGGGGAAATTACGCCGTATCAAAAGGGTCTGAGTTTGCCTACACCGGGGCTTTGCCAATACCAGAACCAGATGCCTTGAAGACGTATTTTAGGCGGCTAAATCCATGTGAAACCCATCTCCTTCCCGGCTTCCAGCATCCCCGCTTGTCCCAGCCGCCCTCCCACCGCCGCAGCCCTCTCTCCTCGGCAGCGAGGACTCGCCGTTCTCTTCTGCCCCGCTCCAGAAGCTTATACAATTTTTTTTTTTTTGGCTCTTTTCCCCGAAGTCATTATTCCGGGTAACATGGTTTGTTTGTTTATGCTTTTTTTTTTGGTTTTAATCGTACATTTATTTTTTATTTACTTATGTATTTATTTTTTATCGTGTCTGAAAAGCTCCAGGGCTTCCTCCTTTCCCCTCCCCGCTCCCAGATGATCGCCTATTAAAAAAAAAAAAAGGAAATATTAGAATAAAAAAGGAAATACTTCGGTTCTGTAATGAATTAATTTTGGCTTTTCCAGAGAGGATGTGGGAGAGAGAAGAAATGGGGGGGGGGGGGGGGAGGGGGGGGGGGGGGGAAAGCGCGGCAGGTGTGTTTGGAGGGAAGGGAGTGCCCTGCCGTGTATTTTAAGCTCTGTTGGGTCTGTGCCACTCGTTTTACAGCGCTCCGGTGAAAAGGGATACGGCTCTCGCTGTGCCTTTAATCTCACCGTGTCCAGCTCGGAGATACAACCCTCCTCCTCGTTCTCATGAATCTGTTTCATTTATTTAATTAGTTTTTAGTCCTCCGTTGTCGTTGTTGGGTTGTTTACCTAAGCTGGTTGGTCTGAAAGGGTTTGGGTTATTTTTTTTTGGAGGAGGAAGGAGCAGGCAGCTCGGAAGCGGTTGGGCTTGCCAGGCTGCTGGTTTCCTCTCCAGTGGATCTCCAGAGGCGAAGGGAGTTGCTATAAGAGCGGGACTCAGAAGAACAACTTCAAAGGGTGAGATGACCCTGCCCATTCCTGGTGGCGAGGAGAACCAGGAGCCAGCTCTGTCTTCGTTGCAGATGGTGGGTCAATTCCCAGGGAACAGGACCAGGCTCTTGGCAGACTCCAATAGCTTGGAGGTCCAGCCCATCCTGGTGACACCTTGGCTGCTGTGGCTCGGGGTGGCAGCAGCTTGTTCTCACCCGTGGCTGTGGTGGTTGTCCACACACATGGTCCTTCATGCAGTGGGACATCCATCTGGCATGGGTAGAGGAGGTGGCACAGGGCCTGGCCACAGATGTGGAGTTTGTGCACATCCTCATGGGTGCCGGTGGGCCATATCAACCTGCTTTGGGACAGCATGTTGGCTTTGTCAAGGCCAAGCGTGGTGCAGGTCCGCACCTTGCCAGATCAGAGCTGGGATATTGCAAATATCAAAGGTGGGCCATGAAGATGCTCCGAGGGCTGGAGCCCCTCTGCTGTAAGGACAGGCTGAGAGAGTTGGGGGTGTTCAGGCTGGAGAAGAGAAGGTTCCGGGGAGACCTTATAGCCCCTTCCAGTCCCTAAAGGGGCTACAGGAGAGCTGGGGAGAGACTTTTTACAAGGGCATGTAGTGATAGGACGAGGGGAAATGGATTCAAACTGGAAGAAGGAAGATTTAGAGTAAGTATTAGGAGGAAATTTTTTGCTGTGAGGGTGGTGAGCCCCTGGCGCAGGTTGCCCGGAGAAGCTGTGGCTGCCCCATCCCTGGAGGTGTTCAAGGCCAGGTTGGATGGGGCTTGGGGCAACCTGGTCTAGTGGGAGGTGTCCCTGCCCGGGGCAGGGGGGTTGGAACTGGATGATCTTCAAGGTCCCTTCTAACCCAAACCATTCTATGATTCTATGATATGATAAATCCACCCACTGCTTCTGCATTGCTCACCAGCAGCAGAGCTTGCACGCTGCCTCCGGGCACTCTCTATAGAGAAGAGGAGCGGTACGAGTTGATAGCATCTCATCCTACCGGTCCATACAAACCAGCGCTGGAGCACGTGTTGGGTGTGCTTATCGTTCCTACAGGGAACGGGGCGGGTAGGGAGCCTGTCCCCGCAAGGACAGCTTTATCTGGGCCTGGCTTTGCAGAGGCGTGAGCTGATGGCCTTTAGTTGCTCTTGTCATGGTCTAGGTGTTTTGGTGGGTCACGTGTCTCGGGGATGAAAGGTGTATCTGAGACTCCTTCTGCCTGAGGTGGGGCTTCTGTGGTCCTCTTCTGGTTAAACGCTTAGACGGGTGCTCTGTGGATCAGGGTTCTCTTTCTGTTCGTTTTTCTGGGGTTCTCCTTGGGATATGGAGACATCATCTGGTGCTACCTCTCTTCTCTGCCAACAGCAGTCACAGTGCTTCCTTTTCTCCTCTGCGGTAGAGCTGGTGCTGTCTCTTGCTGCTGCTGTCAGGTTGCGTATTGATAGCGCGGCCTCAGTCATGGTTGGCACCTGAATGAATTATTGCAAAACAAATAAATAAGAAAAAAAAAAAGAAAAAGAGTATTTGCAAGAGCGACGGGTTGGAGAGCTAACATTTATGCAGGGCCATTCATCAGAAACGATGCCCAAATGTTCTATAAACCCTCACATGCACATAAAACGCTGCTCCCAGGCTTCAAGGCACCATCGAGTGTTTAATAACGAAACCACACCACGGTTCAGGGCCTGAAATGCAGAATTACTGCCTCCACTCGGAGCTGCGAGGAAAATTTGGGTCCACAAATAGGATCAATCCTATTGGAAACTGGCCAGGACACCTCCTATGAACATGAGACAGACGTTTTATTTATGTCTTCCAGGGGACAAAGCCAGCAGCTTTATGGCTTATCTCAAAGTTGTCACCTCTGCCAGCCAAGCACCCCCAAGAGAGGGACATGGCTCCTTTTGGGTTATGGGGTGAGGGATGCTCTAGAAAGTCCTAAGTAACCCTACAGGGTAATGATTTGCTGAGAAGTGTGGTGTCTCCCAACCTGTTGTGGCTACTTCTTGCAGATTTTGGGTCTAGCGCAGCTGAGATTCACCAGTCTGCAACATGGCCTTTGGCCCTGCAGGACCTCTTGGGCTCTGTTCCTGGTGGGAGGGGCCTTTCCAACGCTATCCGAACCTTCTCATTGCATCACATTTAACAACACACAGCACAGGAGGAGGTTGGGAGGGAGGAGAAAAGTTTACTTCTTGCCCTCTTTTTTTGTTTTAATCCTAAAACAATATTTTGGTTTATTTATTGGCTGAGGCCTTCTCCTTTCTCCAGGCTTTGCCTAGCGTAAGACCTGAAGATTTGCATGCTTGATCAAATCTGATGGGAGTAAACAAATCAGCATTAGCAAATGTATGGACCTCAAGCTAATTGGCGGGTGATGAACTCCATGACTGCGACGAAGATGAGCCCTTCCGTAGAGCGTGTTGTACCTTGGCACGGGGACACGAGTCAGAAGCCATTGGCAACTTTTAAATCTAAATCCCTTTGGGGGATTTATTTTTAGGTTGCCTTGCTTTGTGATGAACACACGATCAAAGCAAAACCAAAAAAGGGTGGGCAGGAGCAGGGTGACCTCAGCTAGGTCAGCAATGAGCTTGAGGTTGAAGTCCAGAAGGTTCACTCAAATTGGTGACCGTGGGCAGCTTGAGAATTAAGTTCCAGAAGTTAATCACGGTGATGCAAGAGAAAACATTCGGGGTATTCATTGTCGCTGTTAAGCATCTTGATTGTCAATTAAATAGAGGAGAAGAGAAACATGACTGATGATAGTCACTGAAGTTGCTCAGCGGGGATTTGCAGGCAGCGTTGTTATTGCGTTGCCGTCTGCCGGCAGCGCTCCGCTTGTCAGCTTTGCCTTTATAAATCGTCCTCTTTTTTTTGGATGTTCGTGGATTGGAGTATCTTTTAAGGGCTGGAATTGGGTATTGGGGGGCCAGAATTCGGTATTGGGGGCCTTGGTCTTCTCTTCAACCCAAAGGCACCAGGCGTTGGTGTCGGCCGGTGCCCTGGATTGATTAAATTTATCCCTGATACTCTGTTTTAGAGTGGGTTTTTTTTTCCCCCAAGAAAACAAAACCTTCTTCGCCATCCTATTGAGAAGAGTAGCGATGCCACGTGAAATTGTAAGCGGGAAACAAGCAGCAGGGTTTCTTTAACGATCACCGTTTCAAATGATAAAGTTACAAATGAGCCCTTTGATAATGTGCAATTAATACGATGATGCAGGAATTTACCGGGTTCGGGTTGTAAATTTAAAGTGACCCATAATAATGAGGGGCTTCACAAAATAACCATCAACCTGTAAATTAATTTAGCGTCAGTTTACACATAAAGCATTTTATGATTCATAAGAAGGACATGGACCTGCTGGAGCGTGTCCAGAGGAGAGCCACAAGGATGATCCGAGGGCTGGAGCACCTCTCCTATGAGGAGAGGCTGAAAGAGTTGGGGCTGTTCAGTCTGGAGAAGAGAAGGCTCAGGGGAGATCTTATTGCGGCCTTCCAGTCCCTAAAGGGGGCCTACAGGAGAGCTGGGGAAGGACTTTTTACTGGGGCATGGAGTGATAGGACGAGGGGGAATGGCTTCAAATTGGAAGAGGGCAGGTTTAGATTGAACATTAGGAAGAAGTTTTTCACTTTGAGGGTGGTGAGGCACTGGCACAGGTTGCCCAGAGAGGTTGTTGAGGCCCCATCCCTGGAGGTGTTGAAGGCCAGGCTGGAGGTGGCCTTGGGCAGCCTGGTCTGGTGGGAGGTGTCCCTGCCCATGGCAGGGGGGTTGGAACTGTATGGTCTTCAAGGTCCTTTCCAACCTAAACCATTCTATGATTCTATGATTCCCCTTCAGAATACAAAAACAGAGAGTGTTAACCTCATTTTTTGGGGTGTTGATGCAACTTGAGTATCTCACTTCAGCAGCTTTGTGGATACGCGTACGGAGGTACACCCGCAGCACCACCTGTGTTATTTTTTGATGCCTTTTTTAATGTCTTTTATTATGGACCGAGCTCGCAACACTTCCAAGCGTGAGTGATTTTGTTCGCCTGGCTAGTCCATTGATTTCAGGAGCAGACCTTCTCCGGGGCTGTGCGCACGGGGTTATTCTAAGCCCGTTATCTTTATCGGGCTTTGAATTGTAAAGAAATGCCCGTCCATCCTTGTAAAATACCTGCTCTTGGCTTGACCGTGAAGTCCCAGCTGAAAGCAAGAGGCAGAAAAACCATCACGTTAAAAACACAGCGTGTTTTAAATGTACATCGGTCCAGGGAGAAGCAGGGAGGAGGAGGATGGGGTCTTCACAGCAGTTGCTGATGTAGCTTTGGAGGTCACCTTATTTACACCAACATCTAACTGCAGACCTGTGACTTCTTTAGAGAAACACATCGGAGCCTTTAGCAAAGCCCTGGAGCAAAGTGCCATCAGCCCTGGCTATGGATGAGCTTAGGATGGTGGCATCTCGGGTTTGGTGATGCTGAGAGGCTCTTCGCACCGTGATCCCTATCGGACATGGACCGCATCCTCGGGATGCGCTTGCTGCCGAGCTGGGAAAAAAACCCATGCAGTATTGGAGCTATTTGTCTCATGGCTGAGCTGAACTGCAGGATCGCGTGGTTTTAGGAGGGGGGAATAGAGGAAAAAGGCACTTTTGATTTTGAAACGTGAGTAATTGGGGAGGATGCTGCGGTGCCGGGCGCTGAGCCTCCCTTTGGGCATCCGCGGATGAACGTGCTGTTGATGATGCTCCTCTTCTGGGAGGCGTAGCTCAAAGGCAGGCGAAGGCATTAAAAAGAAATAAGTAAATAACTCAAAAACCCTTCCCCTCCACCAAGAAAAATCAGAGGAGGAAATTCAAGTCATCTTCCAGTCTTGAGTGAGTTTCCTCTGTTTTGGCAAGAGTTAGCGCAGCGTTGGAGGGGAAATCTGCTGTAACTTTCCATTGTTGCTGCCCCGGCGTGCCGGATAAAAGGGACCGAGGTGTGGGGAGCAAGGGTGGGGGATCGGGGTGCTGGTGGCAGGATTTCCAGGAGATAACGCTCCTCTTCACCCCACCCAACATGGGGTGGTGATGCCTTCCTTGATGGAATGAGTAGGGGCAGCTGCGCCTTCACAGATGGTCCTGCTGCACGAGCATCCTTCATGAGGTGGACCTCAGGGGCCTGATTTTGGGTGGAGGAGCAGCTGGTGGGTGCCTGGGGGTTAACCACTGTCTGGTTTTGAGCCTCCTCTTGCCCACCTTGCCCCGGTGGTATCGGTGCTGCTGCAATTTTGGCCCTGGTCCCTACTGTCTCTCGCCAGTGCCTCCCAGTTGCTTGGCAACCCCAGTGCTGTTAATGGGACTTAGTCATTCCCCGGTGCTCTTGACGTCCTCCTTCTCCTCCTCCTCCCCAGGAATAGGAAAATGCCACACAGCCAAGGGTGTCCGGCATGGTCCTAGTCCCCCGCCAGCCCTCGGGCTCCCCAAAATGGGCTCACAGCTCGCCAGGCTCCTCTCTCCATGATGAACTCCAAACCACCACAGTTACTGGAGGTGAAGAAGCTCTGCCTGGAAGAGTGGCTGCTTGTCTTTGGGGTCCCAAGCCCCAGGAGAGGACCTGGGGGAGGGCAAGGATCGGGGTCAAGCCCCCCCAACTGGCTCTCTGTTACCCCAAATCCATGCAGCCCACCTCATCCTACAGGGGTGGCTTCAAACCAGGCTTGTTGGGAGGCTCTTCTTCATTATTTCTTCCATGGTTGGAGTCTGCCAGGTCATGTCTAGAGGTGAAAAAATGAGTTTGAAGAAACGTGCTGCCTCCAAGTTGGTGGGGATGGCTGGTCATCCCCAATACCTTCTCAATCCTCGGAGCACATGAGCTGTGGATGAGGAGTAAAAGCATTTCCGTTGCGTCTTTTAACTGGATGTGCCAAACATCTCATAAACTTTCAGGCAGGCTGCTGACATGTTTCTCTAGGGATGGGATGAGTTCTCCGTCATCTTTAGTTGGAATCAGGTGTCTTCCTGAAAAACGTGCTTTAGCTCAAATGTCACACCTGGGCTTCAAGAGGCTCTGATCTTTGGGTTGAGGTGAGGTTAGGTCATCTTGGAGGTCCCTTATAGATAAAATCCTGTGAATTAACTGAAATCTGGGATCAGTGAATGTTTTTAGCCTGTACTTCTGATGCAAACCCATAAAGGAGCTGGAACGGGTTACCCAGAGACGTGGTCTATGCCACATCCCTGGAAACGTTCCAGGCCAGGTTGGATGGGGCTCTGAGCAACCTGATCTAGTTGAAGATGTCCCTGCCCATGGCAGGGGGGTTGGACTAGATGGCCTTTGAAGGTCCCTTCCAACCTAAACCATTCTATGGTTCAATGATGATCTTGAGGTAGGGAGCAGAACTTGGAGACAGCCCATCGGCTGGATCGCTTATCAAACGAGGAGATCGCTCCATGATGAGGCCTGAATTTAGAAACTGCATGCATGCAAGAAGGAAATCTAATTGGCCAATTGCATACTAATTCATAGTAATTACCTATGCAAATTAGCTGCATAATTTTGCATTCATTTTGTGCGGGCATTTATGCGCAGTGTTTCCTGCAAAATGCTGGGATGGTTTCGTGCCGGCTGTGGTCCTGGGAGGGGGACACGTTGGTGGTCGCAGTGGCAGGACAGGTGGAGGGTGTGACATGCACAGGCATGAGGAGGAATCCATCTTTCCATGGGATTCCCGGAGCTGTGTCCTTCCCTGCCCCTGGAAAACGGCTTCACCTGCGGCTCGCTTCTTTTGATGGTTGTAGGAGAGAGCAGACATGCAGGAGGGGCATCCCTGAGACTGTTCTTGGAGATGCTGCTTATTTCTGCTTATTTTCTTTTTTCATATAAAAATAAATGAAGTAATGACCAAAGGGGCTTTTTTTTTTCTTTTTTTTTTTTTTTTGTTCTTTAGAAAGCACTTAGACTTTTTAATCTCTGCCAAGTGTGTCATGGGCTGGAATCTGCATAGACCTGTGCCTGCTTCATTCCTGCCTGCTTTGCCTGTCTGAAGAAGTCACCTTAGATGCAGTTTTGCTGCCTGTGCTATCCCAAACCACCGTTATTGCTTCACGCTCCGGAGCCTGATCTGGGATGTAAATCTCAAGTCTCTGTTTTGTCTTTCAGTTCCTTGCATCCTGAAGCTTGTGCCTTTACAAGGGCTGTCCTAATGATCTCCAAAAATGTTTCCTTATCTCTGTCTGCATCTGTCTACTTAATAGCTATGTCTATTGATGGTGGGCAATGAATCATAGAATGGTTTTGGTTGGAAGGGACCTTGAAGATCATCCAGTTCTGACCCCCCTGCCATGGGCAGGGACACCTCCCATCAGACCAGGTTGCTCAAAGCCCCATCCAGCCTGGCCTTGAACACCTCCAGGGATGGGGCAGCCACAGCTTCTTTGGGCAACCTGGGCTAGTCCCTCACCACCCTTAAAGTGAAAAATTTCTTCCTAATATCTAATCTAAATCTCCCTTCTTCCAGTTTGAAGCCATTCCCCCTCGTCCTGTAACTACATGCCCTAGTAAAAAGTCCCTCCCCAGCTCTCCTGTAGGCCCTTTAGGGACTGGAAGGCTGCTATAAGGTCTCCACGGAGCCTTCTCTTCTCCAGGCTGAACAACCCCAACTCTTTCAGCCTCTCCTCATAGGAGAGGTGCTCCAGCCCTCGGATCATCTTTGTGGCCTCCTCTGGCCCTGCTCCAACAGGTCCATGTCTTTCCTATGTTGGAGACTCCAGAGCTGGATGCAGTACTCCAGGTGGGGTCTCACGAGAGTGGAGTAGAGGGGCAGAATCCCCTCCCTCGCCCTGCTGGCCACACTTCTTCTGATGCAGCCCAGGGTACGGTTGACCTTCTGGGCTGCGATCGCACATTGCTGGCTCGTGTTGAGCTTCTTGTTAATCAGCACCCCCAGGTCCTTCTCCTCAGGGCTGCTCTCCAGCCATTCCCCACCGAGCCCGTATTTGTGCTTGGGATTGCCCCGACCCACATGTAGGACCTTGCACTTGGCCTTGTTGAACAGCATGAGGTTGGCTTGGGCCCACGTCTCCAGCCTGTCCATGTCTCTCTGGATGGCATCCCTCCCCTCCAGCGTGTCTACCTCGCCAAACAGCTTGGTATCATCGATCCCGATCATGAAGATGTTTTGATATTCATCTAGCATGCCCAGGTTGGCACATAGGTGGGAACATCGGGATTTTCTTCTGTAGACAGTCCCGAATAAACACCAAGAACACTTTTAGCCACATCACACCACCGTATATTAAGTATATGTTGCAGTTTGGTTTGTGTTTTAGGTATACTACAGCTATAAATTGGTTGCTCGGTCATATTTGGAGCCTATCTATGGGGGCTTCAGGAGGAACGGGGTAGCAGCTCATTTGCACCACCTCTAAAATAATCTAAAAATGGGGTGCTGTATGTAATAAAGTTGTAGTTGTGATTTTTTAAGGTCGCCTCTGTTGGAGGCCGGTATGCCTGGAAACTATAAAATAAAAAGTAGTCCCAGTTTTCCACGGCTGCAAATCCCCCGTGTTATTTGCACATGTTGCAACAATTTGTACTTTAAAGGCACCATTTTAGTAAAGCTTAATATTGCCTCTCCTGCATTTTAGCCTTACATAGTTTTGCAAGAGATAATTGCCTGCTTGGGAGACAAAAAGCTAATTTTGCCTTGGGCTCTCTTCTTTTTCTTCGCAAAGTTGATCCTTGTTGGGAAGCATCTTGCGAGTCGTGAGTGTTTGGATGAATCTGGAGGGGAACGACTGGGCGGACGATGTGCAGGTGTGGCTTGTGAAAAACCACACACAAACCACTTATTTTTTCTGCTGTGTCAGATGCCACTGCTGGGCACCTTTTCTTTGCATGCTCTGCCTCCTCTCGTGCCCCGCCGTGAGCTCCTGGGGATGGGGACATCGTTGTGGTTTTTGGCAACCGCCGTGGTGGGTTCAGCATGGGATGTGCCTGCCCAAAATAGTTGCAGTTGCACTCCTCTTTTGGTTTTAAGCTATTTTTGTTAGTGTTACGGAATGGTTTTATGTCTTTCCAAATATGCAAACCTTCAGACAGGGCAATCTGAAGCAAGCGGCTCCTCGCAGCCTTTCGATGCCTCCCCAGGGCTCCCCGCGTCGTACTGGCCCCAGGGCTGGTGGTGCCTTGGGTGGCTGAGGTGGCTAATGAGTGTCTGGTGACTCAGGTCCCGGGGGACACGCAGCTGACTGACATGACCTGGAGGGCTAAATCTTCCCGTGCTGCACCCAATGCTCAGGCATGTCCTCTCCTGCTCCCCCATCTCGGGCATGTCTCCATCATATTGGCCTCATGCTGTGGGGCTTCCCCAGAGTCCATCACCAGGATGATCCCCACCATGGGCTCTCCTCCTCCCTCCCCACAGCTGAAGCTCATCATCGAGCCACTTCCAGGTTAGATCCTTCAACAGCTGAGCAATAGGAGGCCCTGCTCAAGACATGGCAGGTTGGCCGGCCAGCTATGCCTATAGGTTGTCAATAATAATTCATTAGGAGCATAATGGAAGTGGTGTATCTCCATAGAGCACCTTTTCTTGGGTGGATGGGGATGGATGCAGGTGGGAGGATTGCGGTAGGTGGCTTTAGTGTGCGGTAGGGTTTGGGAAAGGGGCTGCGCCTCTGCTTGCTGCTGTTTTCTGGACGGACAGCCATCAGGTTTTGCTCTTCTTCTGAGCTGGAGATGCTTGAGATGGGTCTTCAGGGAGGGAAGAAGGAAAAGGGAATTCTCCTTAATCCAGGCTGAGCACTACAGAGCCCCATGGGGGAGGTTTGCAGTCTCTCTTGGTTGAGCTCCATGTGGAAGTGGCAGATCTTCAGTCTTCACTTGGGGTTCACCTCGCTGAGGTGTACTCAGTAAGGTGACCTTGTGCAGGCTGGTGTCACCTCACCTGAGACATCTGCTCTATTTCTGACCCTCTTCTGCCTCTAGGTTTGGTTTGCAAAAGGGGGTGTAGCTCACTGAGGCTGTTGGACCTGACAAAGGCACCAAAAGCAAGCCCCAAGCCACGTGCTTCCTCCCAGCCCACCCTCCATCTTGCCGGTGGAGATGAGGGCAGCGGTGGGATTGCACGTTAACCCCGCAAAAATGGATGCAGTGGAAAAAAGCCAGACCCTTTCCATCACCGACCTCCCTGCCCAGCTTTGCAAAGCCCATGGTCTTCCAGTTTGTATTAAACTACGGGTGGGGGTAGAGAGCGGGCTTTATTTTTTATTATTTTGACACGAGGTTGTTGAGGCCCCATCCCTGGAGGTGTTCAAGGCCAGGCTGGACGTGGCCTTGGGCAGCCTGGTCTAGTGGGAGGTGTCCCTGCCTATGGCAGGGGGGTTGGAACTCGATGATCTTCAAGGTCCTTTCCAACCTAAACCATTCTATGATTCTATGATTCTATGAAAGTTTAGAAATCCGTGTTTGAAAGAGGAATAAAAGCTTTGGGTTCCCAGAGAAGCCAACGCAGGGCGTCTTGCTCTCCTGCAAGCATCCTCCGTGACCCGGGGCAGGTTGCTCGGGCGTAGCGTTGCCGGAGTTATCGCGGCTCACGTGGACGTAGCCGAATTAGCTGGATTCCTGTTAACACGGCGAGGCAGCCGTGCGCGGCTGTGCGCTTCCCCGCTTTGCTGGGTGGCTCCGAGAGCTGGGGCTGGGTGCAGATAGGGACGGGACGTGGGTCGGTGGGATGCGGGGCGTGCGGTTGGTCGCTCCTTCAAGACGGAGGGAGAGCCCCGTCCTGTGTCAAGGAGCTGAGATAAAAATGCCTTCAAGAGGAGCAAGCTCCGACATGCGAAAGAAGAAAAAATGTGACTTAGACGTGTCTGCTGCAATTGATAATCTTGATTGTTTTTTTTCTTTTCCTTTGTGGCTTCTAGCGCTGAGGGGCCCCGGCCAGTTGTGGGGTGGGCAGAGGGTTTCATGGCTGGAGCAGGCAGAGGAGCATCGGTGTCTGTAGAGGGAGAGCAGACCCTGAGCTGGGCTCAGCCTTGCTTTGGGCTGAAGGGACACTGTGATGTTTGACACCAGCTGGAGAGGGACAGGGTGGCTTCTCCTGTGTGCCCGGTGCTTGGCAGGGTGTGCTCATGGTCTTGGGCAAAGCCTAGGAAGCGGTGATCTGTGGTGTCTTCTCGGTTTGGGCAGCTCTGCTCTGCCCCAGGAGGTCCCATGCACGGGTAGGGTACCCTGGATGAGGGTACCCTGTGTCTCCAGGCAGAACCAGATGTCCGCGTGCAGCTCTTTCTGCACCCTGGTGTCTTTTCTCCACCGTAAGCTTTGAGTACCTGGACTGAGGCTGGACCAAGCTGTGGATGCGCTGGTAACTGAATTTAAGCAGGAGATTTTGGAGTTGCAGTGTGATGAGTAGAGAGCCAGGGGAGTTGTCCTGGGCTCAGCAGAAACTTTTTTACCCTATTCAGTCCTCACTGTCCCTCCAACTCCTCCATTAGTACAGAGGAACATCAGTTGGGGTTGCCTTCCTGTCTGATAGGGGTTCTTCTGCTGGCAAGTTGGCTTTAAGTTATCAGCTTTTTTGAAGTCCTCTTCAAGTCCCACCAGAGTGGATCTGTCCCACGACATTCACCCTTCCCCACTCCCGCACTCCTCAATCCATCTTTTGGCTTAGTCTTGCCTGAGCCCTTTTGAATTGTCCGTGGGATGGAGAAGGACAACTTGTGTCTATGGGCAGTTGTTTTGTTGGAGTTCCTGTGGGGTTTTGCTTTTAATAAGATATACCATCTGCCAGCCATTTTTTTGGTTCCTTTGAGGGTGGGCTTCTTAACCTTAATTTATGAGAAAATGGCATTTGTACCTTGCTTATTTTCATTATGCCTGAAGAGAGGAGTGAAAGGTGGCTCAGACACAAAGATAGTTTTGGGTGAGGAATAAAGCATGAGTTCTGGTCCTCTCACAGAGGAGGACACGATGGGTAAGATCCTGAAACAATAGGAAAAAGAGAGATATGGGAAAAAAGTGTGATACCGTGGGGTGGGGCTTGAAGGGTAGTTGGGCATGTGGGAGACAGTTCATGAGCTGCAGGTGAAGGATCTGACCTGGAGGTGGCTGGAGGATGAGCCTCAGCTGTGGGGAGGGAGGAGAGGAGCCCATGGGCAGAAGGGGAGGAGATCATCCTGATGGTGGACTCTGGGGAAGCCCCACAGCATGAGGCTGATGTGGTGGAGGTGGGCCTGCCATGGGGGAGCAGGAGAGGACATCCCTGAGTGTGGGGCGCAGCAGAGGTAAGAGTGGACCTCATGGCCAACGGCGGCACATTGGAAAATGCCATGTTTTGAGCTTTTCTTTGAAACGATGAGGGTGAAAGTTTAAGATTTTATTTTTGGGGTGAACAGAGGTGGGACTGGGCTGTAACCACAGCCCTTTGGGAGCTGGGGTTGGAGAAGAACCACCAGCGTGGACACCACGGCCGGCGTGCGGGGTGGCACCTCGCGCAAGGGCAGCGCGGGCAGGGCTGGAGGACTCTGCCAGCTCCTCCCTGCCCACGGCATTTCCCTGGCAGCTCGCTGCCAGCGAGGAGCAGCGGAGCGGGGTGTTCCCGTGCCCTGGCTTCGCCGGCCAAACCCAGTGCCGGGTGGCTTTGTGGCCATGATTCCTCCTTAAAAAGCAACAAAGCAGGGAGAAACCTGGGGGAGCGTAAAAGTCCAAGCCTGATGCTAAAGCAAACCAGATGCTGCTCGGGCCATGATGCCCCATGGTCCGTAGGAGTGAGGACATGGAGGTGGTCGCCCATAGCCTACACGGGGGGTGGTGGGGACAGGAGGGGAGGGAGTGGCGCGATCCAGAATAATCCTTTTTTTTTTTTTCCCTCTTTTTCTGGAGCGTTTTGGTCTCGCCCCTGGACAAAAGCAGGATAGTGCCATGTGTCATTTCCTCCCCGGCAGCTATTCAGCGTGGCACCCTGTGGGCTCTGCCACCCCCTCCCCTGCCCTGGGCACAGATTGCTCCTTGTTCCAGTTGTCTGTACCACCCAGGGTTTCCTTTCCAAGTTTGCTCACACCCTTTTATAGCTGTGCAGCAGAAAGCTTTAAAGCCACACGACCAAGGAACCGAGTAGGCAGGAGGGATATCTTTAAAAAACGGGCATGTTTCTGTGCCAAGCCATGGTGATGGAGGTGGGCTGGGTGAGGTCTGGTGGTGCCCTGCATGGAGATGATCAGGTTCAGCCCTTAAATAAGCTCCTGTCTCGTAGCCAAGAGGGCGGCTGGTCATGCGTGCTGTGTAACGATGTCTTTAAAAATGAGAGCAGCTGCGTTTTTAGGTCCCAATCCAGGCACAGAGGCAGACTGGGAGGACTGGATCTTGAGCGGGATGAATCTGAGCTGGAGAGCACTGGTTGGCCTTGCTGGAGAGCTGGCGCGGTGAGGTGGGCCTGATGCTGATGGTGAAAGCATCAAATATGGTGGCGTCTCAGATGTTTTTGGGGACAAGGGAGAAACCCAGATTTGCTGATCTGGGCACAGAATTACAGAATGATAGGGGTTGGAAAGGGCCTCTGGAGATCATCCAGTCCCACCCCCTGCCAGAGCAGGGGCACCTACAGCAGTTGCACGGGACGGTGTCCAGGTGGGTTTGGAATGGCTCCAGAGTGGGAGACTCCCCCACCTCTCTGGGCAGCCTGTGCCAGTGCTCTGCCAACCTCAAAGGAAGTTCCTCCTCATGTTTAGATGGAACTTCCTACGTTCAAGTTTGTGCCCATTCCCTCTTGTCCTGTCCCTGGGCACCACTGAGAAAAGACTGTTCCCATCCCCCTGGCACCCTCCCTTTAAGGATTTATGAGTATTTATAAGATTTCCTCCTCAGTCTTCTCTTCTCCAGACTAAAAAGCCCCAAGTCCCTCAGCCTTTCCTCATCAGAGAGATGCTCCAGTCCCCTCATCATCTTCGTAGCCCTTTGCTGGACCCTCTCTAGCAGATCCCTGTCCTTCCTGAACCAGGGAGGGCCAGCGTGAAGGTGCCGTGCTTTCTGTTTTTCTTGAGCTGATCAGCAGCTCATTTCACCAAGGAACCATCCCGCGGGCAGCGCCTTTTGCCCTCCCCAGTTTGCTTCGGTGGCAATCATAACGGGCGACCTGGAGGCAAGCAGCAATTCATTACAGCCCTCATTTAGCATGCAATAAAACGCGCCGTCCACCTCGTCTTTCGGTCAATAAGTTGCGTATTACACAGAAGAAGCGCGCAAGTCGATGTGTTTACATCCAATGAAGGCTTCTTGTGGAGTCCTTTTTTTTTTTTTGGCTGGAGTCTCTTGGCCTGGATGCCGCATCGCCGCTCAAATGATGGGGAGCGATGCTGTTAAACAGTAATTGGTTACTGAATTATTCAGCCACACAATCTCTGTAGCAGCAGCAACAACACCAGCGAAAGCTCAACTCGGAATTGTCTCAGCTGGGAAACAAATACGGGGCGCTGCAAACTCAACGGAGCCGGGAGGCAGAATAATTCTGTAGAAACTGTGCTTTTTTTTTTTTAAAAAAAAAAGTTTATAGCTATTTTGTCGATGACGGCCTCACGCCGTGAGAAGCATATGCTAATAGCTTATCAACTGCTGCCTTTTAATTTGTAAGCTGAGTTCTGCTGCTTTTCTAAGGAAAAGGTAATGTTAATCCATTGCAGGTTCCCCAAATTAAAGGTCGGCATCTCCTCGCACCTTCTGGATTCAGCAGTGTTTGCTGCGGATGCGGTTGAGTTGTAACTTGTGGGCTCCTGCCCTGGGTCCCTGGAGGACACAGGCTAATTCACAAAGCAGCCTAACTTAGCAAGCAGAAAACCCTCACCAAAACGAGTGCTATGTGCCCCAAAACCATGTTGTGTTGGCTTGAAGCTGGTTGAAGGCCACCGGCTCTTTCCACGCGTGGTTCAAGACCAGGCGTTGCGGTGGTGATGCTCTTCCTGCTCTAGAGCAGAACCTCACCGCCCGTGATTCTCTACCCAGTTTTTAGCTTGGCCATCTAGTGGGAGGTGTCCCTGCCTATGGCAGAGGGGTTGGACTAGATGATCTTCAAGGTCCTTTCCAACCTAAACCATTCTATGATTCTATGATCGCTGAAAGTTCTCTGCCTTTGAGGTGCACCTAGAAAACCCACCAGCAGATACTGCACTGACGGAAACCCCAATCTTGGTTGTATTGGTTGTATTTGCCTCCAAGTTGCAGGCAGCAGAGCTTTGCACCCCGATACCTCTTCGCACCAACTCCACCACAAGTGCAGCCCGTCATTCAGAGGAGTTCCAGTTCCTTGTCTGCCAAGCAGTTTCTTCCATCCCTTTGGTGTCTGTGTGTGTAGGAGTATCTAAGAACTACTTGGTGACTCTTCAGGGTTTGCTTTGAATTGGCTTGTGATCTGGCAGCTTAAAGGTCTTTCTCCCATGTAGGTGCCGCCTGTGTTCTCAACGCGGCGCTCAGGAAGGATGGCATGACCCTGAGTCAACATCTTAGATGCTCTTCTCTTTGAATTAAAAGCCCAAAGCTAAATTATTTTGCTCCTGAGGACAGAGGGCGAGCAGGGAGGGGAAAAAAAGGAGGTGCAGGTGGTTTGCAGGGCCTCGTTTGCAAGCTGCTTGTCCCAGCAGCACCTGGTGTTTGCTGTGGGATGGGCTGGTCCTTCACCACTTCATTCTTCGAGTTTGTATAGCACTGAGGAATCAGGAGGTTCCCCTAATTTAAGGATGGAGGCGGCGATATGTGCCATGGAACACCCCCAAGCAGCACTGGGTATCCATGAGCATCCCCAGGGACCCTCAGCTGAGGCTTTTCCATCCCACCACGGAGGCATGAACCACTGGTAGATGCTCCGATGACTTTTCCAATCACAGTTTGATTATTGCTATTAATTAGTTATTGACTTACCCCTGTGCCTGGCAAGACCCAGCGCTGGAACAGGGCTCTGCTTTGCTACATGGGGCATAAATATTCTACTGAAATATCCCAAAGAGTTGATTTTCTCCTGCCTTGCTCCCATTGGGTCCCATGGCAGGAGGTTTGATGCTCACCAGCCCAGCTTTGCTTTTCCTCATCTTCATGTAATTCCGTTGACGCCGTGTAGTCGGCAGCGGGATCCAACCCCCTTCCCATAGCTGTCCCATAGCTACATCTCGGGGAAGATTAAGACTTTCAAACCTTGGTCTGTCTCGATCCCAAATAAACCAGGGAGATCTGGAAGGCTCGTAACTTCCTGAGCAAGCGATGTATAAAGCAAAATAGTTAGAATTAACTTCAAAGCATGAAACAGTCTGTCTTTCAAGCAAAAAAAAAAACCCCAAAAAGGATACCTCCCTAGGCTTGGGTTGAAAATGAGTGGTTTTTCATGTCACGTTAGCTGTGCCTTTAAAAAAAAAAAGTGGTGTTTTTTTTTTAAATTCTGAATTGTAATAGGTAAGTGCTAATGAAGTTCTCCCTTTCATAGTAACAGCGTGGTTCTGTCACTGGGGCGAGCGGCTTGAAGCCTGAGTGTTTGGAAACAGGGTTATTGTTGTGTAAATCAGCGTGCGGTCACTTAATTAAATACAATCAAGGCTTTGTGGGTCTCTGAAGAGCAGCATCGAGCAGTGGTCGGGGCAGAGAGGGCAGCAGGGCTGCTGCTGGTGCAGGGGATGGAGCCTTGTGCACAGTCCCTAAATCTATATGTGACCTGCCTTGTAGCTGATGGAGGCGAGCGTGGTACGGATGGATGGAGAGCATGGGAAGACCATAAGGAGCTTTAGACCTTGCCCATCTCCCCATATGGATTTTTTTTGGGGGGGGCACTGCGTGGACCCCATGCGCGCACCCCAACCTTGAAGGATTTGGCTGTTGGTTTCCAAGCACCATCCAGCAGCTCTGGCTTTGCTGCCCCAGTGTCTCCTTCCTGCACAGGTGAGGGGTTTCTTCCGAAAGAAACCCCGCGTTGGCAAGGCGCCCCCATCTCTGTTTCGTGCATCCTTGCCTTCGGCTTGGGGCCGGAGCTTGCATCCCAGGGAAATAATACGCATCCAGGAGGCCAAGACAAACAATGTCTGCCTGCTTTTTTTTATGACCTCTTGTCATTCCTCCCAGCCATCAACACCATTTCCTTAATAAAGGACGTTTTGATCTCTGTAGGGGACTTCCTTACTTCTCATGGTTAAAGCCAAGGAAGTTGGCAAAGGGAAGGCCTGGAAAGACTGGGGGCTCCTGCTCTCCGCAGCATTTTTCACGGCAACGTTTTGATTTAGATCCTCATTCCAGTTCAGAACTGGGGATGATGAGCAGGTTTTAAACTGAGAGAGGGCACATTTAGATTAGATATTGGGAAGAAATTCTTTTCTGGGTGGGTGGTGAGACACTGGCAGAGGTTGCCCAGGGAAGTGGTGCCCCATTCCTGGAGGTGTTCAAGGCCAGGTTGGAAGGGACTTTGAGCAACCTGGTCCAGTGGAAGGTGTCTCCATGGCTGGGGGGTTGTAACTGGGTCATCTTCAAGGTCCCTTCCAACCCAAACCATTCTATGATTCTATGAAAAGGACTATTAGATTTTAGTGGGAAATGTAAGCAGTGGATTTTGATGAAAGGCAAGATGCTCCAGCTGATAGCCATGTCCCCCAGGACTAACCCAGCGGCTGGTCTCATCCTGGTGACTTCAAGCGCAGACGGTGGCCCCGCCACCCCCAGGGCCCTTTGAAAACCCTACTGGGAACATTGGGTAGGTGCGGATGATTCAGACCAGCACTTTGGACAACAGCATCAACAGTCTACTTGAAGCCCCAACTCCTGGTCTCAGATCCTGGTGTGGGTTGTCTGCTTTGGCTGGTGGAGCGAAGGGCAGAGCAAGATGTGCTTCTGCCTTCATGGTTTGAAGGAGAAGCTCAGAAACTTGTCCGCCATTCAGACTTAGAGGCAAAGAAGTAATTTGTTTAAGCCATGGGAATTTTTTTTTTGGAAACTGCCAGAGGGGTTTTGAACCTCCGGGGCTTGCAGTTCCGAGTGCGACAATTAAAAGTTTGGGGTATTTAGTGAACTCTGCATAGCTGTTTTTCCTCTTTCATAGTTCCATCATACCTTCTAATTAATTCCCTTTAATTGCTTTTAATTTCCTTTCCTCCTTATTTCTCCCTTCGTATAACTAGTGCTGTCATCCTTTTAGTTTGCCTTTCATGTTGGAGACTCTCTGTTTGATTTCGTTTCACCCACGTTGTGTCTTGCAGCTATTTCATTCCTGGAAAGCTCCGGCTCCGGAGATAAAATCTAAGTGGATTCAGAGAACCTAAAAGGATCGCATGCTTCATGGCTTTCTCTTTAGTAATATAAGAGATAAACAGAGCGTAATAAAAGATCCGTCCTCCTTGGAAAAGGGCCATTTTTCCATCACCTGTATTTTTGTGGTACCGTCATGCCATGGATGCTCTTAGTCACCGGTGACAAGATAAAGAGCCTCCCGGTATCTAACGCTGACGGGTGTCTGAGGCTGAAACGGGCTCTTAGGATGACACACCGTCTCGCTCTATTTTGATTTACTCACCACCGCCGCTGTCCTACCCGCCAGCCCCTCCGAATTCCCACCGCTGGGACAGCCGGCAGTGGGGCTGGCACCTTGCTGGCAGCCGTGATCCCTGCCTGGACGGAGGGGACACGGGGAGGGTGGCAGGGTGCTGTTTTTGGCCAGATGAGGATCTAGCCCGTTATTAAAATTTTGACATTTGTCTCCAATAGCTCTCGGTTTTAATGTGCGCTAAAGGGCGCCGTGCGTTTTGATGGAGGTACTTTCCAGCCCAGTCAAAAATAAAAGATAAAAGCAAGCAAAACTGCCGACAGAGTCCTCGACCCTTGGATCCAGCCCTCGGCGGGTGGTTATCAGCAGAGCTCTGTGGAGCTTGGCCAACATACACCATCTACAGAGCTGGCTGAGGGTAGGGGAGTCGTATATTTAAGTTTTCTACACCATCTCCCTTCTTGAGCGGAATCAGGGTTGCTTTATCTGATCTAACCTCTTTTCCTGCTTGCTCCTCCATTCGTAGTGGTATTTAAACGCTGTATTCCCTGTGCTTTCCGTGGTCCAAAGCTACCAGGCCTTCAAAACCTCTTTGGCAGCTTTCCTCCCATCTGCTGAAGAATTTATGTTTCCAGCGCTGTCGTTTAATTGCCTCCAAGGACTGCGGGAGCGAGTACAGAGCTGTGTTTCTACTAGGCTGCACTGGTGCCCAGTATCAGGCTGTCTATCAAAGGTGTTGGCTGGACAACGTCCACCCAACAGAGTGAAGGGAAGTGGTGGGTGCTTCTTCTCTTTTTTTGGAGGAAAACAAATGACCAGCAGCATCTAATTCCACCTGGAATTGGCCCAGTTGCCTACTTTATATTGTAATGCTGGTAATGTAGCTGCTGGGATCATGAGGAGCGTGTTTGGGAGTCAGCTGGGGACTTTGGTGGTGAGGAAGGTCTTGGTGGGTAGTGTGGAGCAGCAAGGGCTGTCCTGGCTGCTGTGGGTTGGGGACGTGCACCTACAGTATGGTCGGGTTGTGGGACAATGTGGTGGAGAAACTTCTTTGGATAAATCCAGATGCTGGAAGGAAAGAAACAGCTGAGTTTGGGTGGAAACCATGATACTGGAGTGAAAAGTGGGAAGAACTGGGACTTCGAGGTGCCAAGAAGAGTGGTGCTAGAAACAAACACATCTTCTGCCACCAAAAAGGCAGACTTGTGCTACCTTGGAAGTTTAGTATGGATTATTATTACTATTCCGCTAGAAGTCATAGAATCATAGACTCATAGAATGGTTTAGGTTGGAAGGGACCTTGAAGATCATCGAGTTCCAGTGTGACCATCTAGTTCCAGTCCAAATAGTAGTAGTAGTAGTGATTTAGCCTTGCAGGGTCCCCAGCCAGTCCTCCCTCCGTTGGTAGCCTGTTCTGGTGAGTGGCCATCATGGTGAGATGGTGGAGCAGCGCAGGTGGGAGATGTTCAGGGCTGGTCTGTGAGCTGCAGGGTCTGGTTTTGAAGATCTAGCAGCTTGAAGTCACCTTTTATAGGGTGGTGCAGGGTTGCTGAGGAGGTCTTAGTGAACTGTCCCTCTCTGACAGGTCTTACAGCAAACACTGCTCTGTCCAGGTGAGACCAAGCTATGGCCAGGAGTTGGTGGCAGCCAGGTTAGCCCTGGGGCTGTCCCCGCTGTCTAGGAGCCCAGGACCGAAGTGGCTCTGGGCCAGGCAGTCACCAAGATGTAATATTTTGCAACAAGCTGATCTGAGGGCTCTGCACCTTTGCATTTGTGGGTGAATCATCCTGGCGAGAGCCGAGAGCGAGCGAGCGATCTCCGGAGGCGCCGAGGTGGCAGCAGCGCAGGTTGCTGGCAGCCCCAGGCTGGGTGGCAGTTGTGGGGGAGCCTTCTTGTCCCTGTCCCGTCTGGGCATGTCCCCATGGCCAAAGCTGGGGCTGAGATCAGGGGGCTGATCTGTCCGCAGCCAGCTGAAGAATTGGCCTCTGGTCCCAAGATCAATCTCTTCTTCTTGAGACTTTGGGGAATCATGGAATCATGGAATGGTTTGGGTTGGAAGGGACTTCAAAGGTCACCTAGTCCAAGCCCCCTGCCATGGGCAGGGACATCTTCAACTAGATCAGGTTGCTCAGAGCCCCGTCCAACCTGGCCTGGAATGTTTCCAGGGATGGGGCATCTCCCACCTCTCTGGGCAACCTGGGCCAGGGTCTCACCACCCTCAGCATAAACAATTTCTTCCTTCTATCTACTCTGAATCTCCCCTCTTTTAGTTTAAAGCCATTACCCCTTGTCTTATCGCAATAAGCTCTGCTAAAACGTCTGTCCCCATCTTTTTTCTTAGCCCACCTTAGCTACTGGAAGTCTGCAACAAGGTCTCCCCGGAGCCTTCTCTTCTCCAGGCTGAACACCCCCAACTCTCTCAGCCTGTCCTCATAGGAGAGATGTTCCATCCCTCTGACAATTTTTGTGGCCCTGCTCTGGACCCGCTTCAACAGGTCCAAGCAGCAGGACTTAGAGATCCTTCTCCACGGTGTGGTGGGGAGATGCACGTCTCCTCTTTGGCATATCCCTCCCCCCAAAAAAAGGCACCACAAGAAAGTTTTGGGGAGCTGACCTTGGACTAACACCCAGCCAAGAGCTTGGCAGACCCTCCATCACCCCTGAGTGAGACAGGGCGCTTTATTTCGTTGGTAGGAACCGGGTTAGCTTCTCGGCCGAGCATCCCTCTGCGCTGTGCTCCCGACTCTTCCCGCTCCCGTCTTAATAACTGTAAAGATCGGGGTTGCCAAGGTCTTCCCGTTGCTATAGTGAGATTAGATAGGGCAGAGCGCTGCATTCCCTCTGCCGAGGGGAGAAAACACTCCCATCCCTTCCCTGGGCTTCACCAGCGAGCTTTTTTTTTGTTTTCCCCTCCACCAGCAGCTACTAATTGCACCTGAAAGACACACTACGTATTTCACCAAAATGAATATTTCATAGCCTTTAAAAAAAAAAATAAAAAAATAAAAAATTTAATTATCGAGGCATTTTCTCCTGGAATCAACTTAAGAGACTCTCTGGTTGGAACGAGTTTACAGCGCTAATCGTGAAGTTAAAATATTTATCTTCATAAACACGTCACTCGAGCCGTACTCTTCCTCGCGGGGTAATTAGCGAGAGGCACGTTAGTCCAATCAGCAGGTGCCTGGGAGACACAGATTTGCCTTTTGCTTCTGGGCGTGGTGAGGAGATGATTTATTAAACGAATTTGAGAGCTGCGAGTCTGGCCAGACCTCAAAGTCAAACCGCTGTAGGAAAAAAAAAACAAAACCCAAACCACCACCAGCCGGAGCGTTTGCAGGCAGAAGATGGGGCGCAGTCATTTCGATACGGTCGATTCTTTGCTGGCGGGGAGGTGTCCTCCCCAAAAACTCCCCAGGACGTACAGCAACTGACCCAGGGACCGTCGGATCACAGGAGGTAGTTTTCATTTGCGGTTTCTTAGGTTTTATTTTCATTTTCCTAGTTTTTTGTTTTCATTGTCTTGGTGCGCCTGGGGACTTGGGTTGGTTTAGATAAGAATTTAGGTGAGATTTCCCCCTATATAGGAGCGCATGGCTTAGGGGAGGGCGTGTTGTCCCTCCCCTCCGCCTCCTTTTTTGGGTTTAAAATGTTATTTTTGAGGCCGTAAAGTTTAACCCTCTATAGCCTGGTACCAAACGTGCCCTGAAGAGGGATCTCTGCGATCTGCTGTGTGTGCGTGGTGGATGGGTGGTTTAGGTAATGGTAGGGTTTTGGGACTCGGGGCGGTGTTTTGTGCGTGTTCGGTGCTGGTACCCCAGGCTATGGAGTGCGGTGAAGGACACGGGTCTTCTGGACACGTTGCTGTGGGGTGCACTTCCCAAAGCTCATGTCTTTGCTAGGGAGCCAGAGATGTTTGTGTCTGTAAACCTCTGAGACTGGTGAGGAACGTGCAAGGGAAGAGCTAGAGGTGGCCCCATAGCCTAGGAGGAGGTCCTTGGCTGGTGGCAGTGGCAGCCTGGTGAAGATTATTCAAGCTGAAGGTCTGTCGCTGGGTTTTTCTCTCTGAAATCGCCTTCTACTCCTTGGGGTCCCGTCAATCGTTTATGCAAAACCACACAAGCGATGACACACGATGTGACCGAGATCATTCCAGGGTCTTGAAGCCCAGTGGGTGCACGGGGCTGACCGTTTGCTTGCAGCTTGGGTGAGCTGGGGTGGGATTTGCAGAAGAGGCATCTGATGTCTGCCAAGTTTCAGAGGTTCAGAGCAGAGAAATGGAAAATGCAAGCGATGCTGGGTTGGTGGCCTGGTAAGGGTCTGGTTTCCCATCCTCTGAGCAGGTAGATGTATTCTTAACAAGGGTTGAGATACATTAGTCTTCTTCTCCAACAGCAAACCTCAATTTTTAGTGAAATTTTTCAAAACAGATGTCCTGAGCAGCATTGAAAGCTCTCTGTGCAGAGGGGACTGTTGTTAGAGATCCAGTTTTCTGGAGGAAACCGGTTCTTGCAGAGCTTTTCTGTTGGGGCCCAATTTGTGCTGCTGTTGACGCTTGCCTACCGTCTGCCCTCATCTCTTCAACTCGCTATCTGCCGACCTTCCCCAGATGTGCTGAGGCTTACAGCCGGAGGGGCTTGTCAGAAGAGCTTTCCCTTACTTTATTTGCAGGATTTGCTGTAGCGAACGTTGCTCGATGTCGATGGCCTGGTCTGCCCCGCTTGAGCGAGCTCCAATCTTGATGCTCTCCTTGCTCCCACCGCGGCTTTTCGCTCGTGGTCGGGCTGGGAAGCGCCGTCTGGTGCTCTCCACGTAGTGTGTTCACACGTTTTTTTGTTAGCTCTGTCATGACTTAATCTGATCATCATTCAGCGGTGATGGCTAAATGGCACGGAGCGCGCTCAGCGCTAATCACTTGCAGGAGACGTATTCAAAGGTTACATCCTGGTGGTAAATGTCATGCCCTGTGCGGTTCAATCAGGGCTGATATTTATGTGATCGTGCTCCACCGTGCCTGGGTGGAGAGCCCTCCTCCCAGGGAAACCCAGATGTTTTGGTGGCAGCGGGATCCAACCCCCATTTCTGGGAGTTTGGCTTCTTCCCCGCCCTTTTCCAGCAGATGGTTCCTGCTGCCGCTTGGGTTGCAGCTGCGACAGCCACCCTTGGTTTAACGCAACGGGGACCTTCTAAAGGACCAGCAGCTTCTCCTTCACCACAGTGTGGCCAGGAGAGCAAAGCACACCATGGTGGCATCGTGGTTGGTGCCCTGGGTAGGCAGGAGGAGGCTGGACCTGGCCAGGAGGATGGTTTCTGGTCCAAGTCCTGCATCTTTTTCATATAAAATGGAGGGGGGACTCTCCTGTATGTGCTCCCTGTCTGGCTCTGGTGGCGGTGGAGAGGCTGGGTGGAGGTGTGATCTTGCGTGTGGAGGGGAGCGGGTAGAGACTTGGCCCCGGCCAAGTGAAACTCTTCCAGGGGAGGAAAACTCTTTCCTGAAAGCCACGCAAGCTAAAGGGCGTGATTGCCCACAGTGGAGTGGGTTTATGATGGGTTTCAGGGAGAAGATGGTTTTGGGATTGTGTAGAACTTGGTATAAGATGCTTTCAGGGTTTTCCAGGGATGTGCAGAACTTATTGGGATTTTTAGGGAAGGAGCGAGGGTGCGGGGAGGGGAGGGATCAGGGTGGGCTGGGGGAGAACACACAAGGGAAAACCGAGGGAAAAGGGGATAAAAGCAGCTTCCCTGGATGTGGGGGTAAGGAGGGAGGGTCGCAGCTGGGGTGAGGACTAGATCTGACGTCTGGGGGGATGTACTGGAGGCTGGATGGCAGGGAGCTAGCTGAGATGATGAAAAGGAGGTCGATGGTGGCCTGGCAGTGGGAATGGGAAGGAAAGTGGCAGCAACAGGCTGCAAGGGGGCTCTCAAAGCACCACGGAGACCTTTGAGCGTGGAGCACATCATACCTGGAGTACTTAATCGTCCTTACAGCTGATGAACTACTCAATGAGCGCTTCTCAGGCTGTACGACAGAGAGGGGTTGTGTGTGAGCAAGATGCTCGGCCCTCATCCGTGCCGAGGGGCAGCGGTTGGCCGGTCCACCAGCGCGCAGACACCGGCCCCGATGAAACCAGCCACGTGTTGCTGCTGCGCGGGGGATGTGGGGAAGAGCTGGGATATGGTGGGGAAGCAGGGAGAGAGGGGAGGATACGCTCCCAACTGCCTTCGGGATCGTAGGGGCACTTGGAACCCTTCTTGGTGTTTCAGGTGTCCAATTTTTTGGCGTTGCGGCGGGCCCTGCCGGCTGTGCTGCTCGTCTCCCTCTTCTCCAGCAATGCCAGGAGACATGCATTATGTATGGCCACTAAAACTCTCACCCTGTTGCTTCTGATTACGGAGAAGTTACGGGTTACTGGGCCAGACTGTGCAGCCGGTGACGTCTGAGCGGCTTTGATGCCCCGAGCAGAATTCGGTCAATGATGCATTACTAAGTGCAGGTGCTCGGCAGCAGCCTGACCTCAGCCCTGGAGCTCCTGGTTATCTGAATCCTGGATTTCACAGGGAATTTGCAAGCCTCAAAACTTGCCTCAAATCACTTGCATAATTTTAATTTTATTTTTTTTTTAAGTCCTCCAAAAGCTTTGGGCAAAGCATGCGTTTCGGGTGCTGTTTCCCGTGACTCAGAGGATAACTAGCAGTTGGCTGTGCTCACCTGGTTTGCTTGCTAAAAATGAATGGGGAAGAATTCAGGGGTTTGTTTCCTGCGAAGACAACTTCTATTTCGGTCGAGTTCATCTCTGATTATGGGCTGTCAAACCTCAGAAATTCCTAACTGCCTGTCCGCTCTCTAATTTTTATTTTATTTTTTTTTAAATAGAAAAGCAACGTAGCTGTCTTGTAGCGGAAAGCCAAAAGTATTTGTAAGAGTAGTTGGATTTTGGAGGACTCCTTGTGTGCAGCAGATGAGGATGGGTGCCTGGGTAGCAATGCAAGCTTGGTGAGCAGCCCATTTTTTTGGCAGTAGACTGTAGGCACTGAGAAGCCCATTAAAACATTTATGTCCAGCTCCACAGACCTTCCTTGGGTCATTTGTTGTGTTATGCCGTACCAGGAATGTCGTGAAGAGGAGGACTGTCTTTCTCTGCTACATTTAAGACCTACCAAACTGTAATTGTAGTCAGTATTTCAAGGCTATTGTCCATTTTGTGGTGCCCAAGTGGAAAGGCAGAAAGACAGAATTGAATGATGGAGATGTTGGAGTTGGTTTGGATTTATCTCCAGGCAGGGCTGTGCTTGGTGTTGGAGACGGGATGATGCTGGAATGAGTCTGGGAGGAGATGGTTGCACAATATGACAACGGAGAGGCAAATGGTGTTAGTTCAGGCCTGCAGAGACAGTGCTGCACTGTGGGGAGGAGATAACGTGATGTCAAAATTAACCTGACGTGGTGACAAAGCAACGTCACTGCGGCTCTTTGGAGGCAGGGTTGTGGCAGTGACACCTGATGCAGGGCTGCCCCAAAGCACGCAGCCATGGGCAGCGAGGTGGCTCCCCTTCCAGCTCCCCGTGAGTGCACACACAAGCACACTTCTGCACGTTTTTTTACTCTATGTTGGACCGTTACCTCAGAGCTAAGACCGTTGTGCATCCCTCTGCCACATGCTGGAGCTTGCTGAGATCAACTTGGCTTGTAGGGATCTTATCTTATAGATAAGATGTTGGTGTGTTCCCCCATCCCTTCTGCTCAAGGATGAGTCTTCCCTGTCTGAGAAGGGCTCCGGTGGTGGGCTTGGGGTTGCACTGGGCTCCTCTTCAATGCTCTGCCCTGTCCTCGGCATGGGAAGCCCAGTGCTACTTGGCCACGGGATCCTCGTTGCTCCACACGCAATATTTGCATCGATTGGTTTGCGCAGGACGTCTGGCAGCTCAGTTCTTGTTCGCGTTGGTCTCGGTGGTGCCTGATGATGATCAACCCTCATACAGGTTTTCTTCTGGCAGAGGAGTGAGCGGCCGTTGAGGACATGAGCTAAGGAGGGTTAAGGAAGTCAGGGGTACAAGGAGGGAGGCCTAAATGAGAAGTCATCTTTGAAGATATGGCTTGGGCCTGGGCCTCCTTCTGGAGGTGAAGGTAGAGTGGCCCTGGGGTCAGCAGATACGCAGGGGTGAGGAAGGTCGGTAGCAAAGCAAATGGGAAGCCGGGAAGGGAGAAGGAAGCGGTGGGTGGTGAGCAAGGGGAAGGCAGCTGCCTGCAAGGCAGAGCAGGCAGGGAAGGGCAGAGGCCTTGACGTTCATAAGCCAAGAGTGTATTGGGCTTTGGCCATATCTGCCCCGGCAGCTCTGCAGGGTTTGGTCAAGCCTTGTCATCAGGGAAGCTGCTGCTCTGGGGACACATCCCATCGCTTCCTCAGCCTAGATTTAAGGAAGAAACTTTTTACGAAGAGGGTGGTGAGACACTTGGCCCAGGTTGCCCAGAGAGGTGGTCGATGCCCCATCCCTGGAAACTTTCAAGGTCAGGTTGGACAGGGTTCTGAGCAACCTGATCTAGTTGAAGATGTCCCTGCTCATTGCAAAGGGGTTGGACTAGATGGCTTTTAAAGGTTCCTTCCAACCCAAATCGTTCTATGATTCCTGGCAGTGGTCAGCTCTTGTCTGCAGCTGGGAACCCTGCTGATCTCCATGTTTGCTGCAGAGCAGGTATCTACCCACAGGTCAACTTGGGAGAGGAAGTAGGGTGAGGACAGGTAGCAAAAAGCTGATGTTGAGGACTGTAATTCATCCCAGGGGGTGGGGTACACCTGGGGGGACACCCGGATGTTTCCCTGGCTCGGCCACTAACTGCCTGGGTGACCGCGACGAGTCACTCCGGGTTTTGTGTTGCCACTGCCTTGTCTGTGGAGTTTCTCTTTGCTTTTCCAGGGCAGGGATTGTCTTTGATGTCGCAAGTAAAACATCAGTAGCTTGCCTAGCATGATAATATGCCCTCTTGGCTGGGTCTCTGGACCTCTCTGCAATATGAGCAGTGAATTGTAATGATACAAGAGTCAGCCGATGCCCAAAGCCAGCAGGCCGCAAGTTGTTGTGGTTCTTAAGGTCTTCCACCTCCTTAAGGAGGGAGACACCAGAAGGTCTGCAGTGAAATGACCCTAATTTGCACGAACCAAACTTTAAGATTGCTGCCTCGTGAAACTTGCACGAAATACAGGAAAAGTTCAAAACAGGAGATGGCTTGGAATTTCCTTTCTTCTCAAATACAAGGGACCCCAGAGTTTGCTGGTTTGACCTTTGCAAACTTTATAGAAGGCAGCAAGGAATTTGCACGGGTGGGATAATCAGCTGGAAGGAAAGAGGTCAGTGAAAGAGGTTTTGGGCAGTGAAAAAGAGATGGGGAGCCTTAGACTGCTGGCCATCCAGTTAACCCAGATTATAGCCCTCGAGTGTGCGTCCCACCAGATATGGTGGATCATCGTGTACGATCCAGCTGGGGGTAGATGGGAACAGCTCCAGAAAGAGAGGACGTGGGCAGCACGAGGGAGGAGCACACAGCTCAGCCGCATCTGCCGGGAGGCTTGAGCTGAATTTTGTGTTAGTGTTAATTTCTGCTAATGAGCAAAAGGCCAGGCTTGAGATCCAGCTGCTTGATGGGTGGGTTGATGTTTTAGAGCAGAACGGGCTTGGATTAATGCGAAGTGGTTTAGATCTGAGATGGAGAGAGGTTTTATTCTCCCTTTAAAAACCTCTGTGGGATCTTCACAATTAATTTCTTAGTGACTGTAGCTTCCATGGTGTGAGTTCTGCTCAGACTCGGTGTGTGACCTTGGCCGAGTCACTCTGGACCAAGATACATGAACTTGATTTTGATGGGTACCTAAATAAGGGCTGGAAGCCCTGTGGACCTGGTCCTCATATATGAAGCCCATGAGTTAATCCCATGTGGGACCACCCGTGCATGTAGCATGGTTCTCTGCTAATTGAATTCCCCTGCTCTTTTTCCCATCTGGGGGAGCAGAGATGATACTTTTCTCCCAGGCTCTGGGAGGTTTATGAGGCACCTGGAAAGATGGGGTTGCAACAGTGTGGAGCTTCGTAGAAAAATGCAGGGGAGTTTGCCATCATCATCTGAGGGCTGGAGCACCTCTGCTGTGAGGACAGGCTGAGAGAGTTGGGGCTGTTCAGCCTGGAGAAGAGAAGGCTCCGGGGACACCTTAGAGCCCCTTCCAGTGCCTAAAGGGGCTACAGGAGAGCTGGGGAAGGACTTTTTACAAGGGCATGGAGTGACAGGATGAGGGGGAATGGCTTCAAACTGGAAAAAGGTGGATTTAGATGAGATATTAGGAACAAATTTTTCACTCTGAGGGCAGTGAGACACTGGCCCAGGTTGCCCAGAGAAGCTGTGGCTGCCCCATCCCTGGAGGCGTTCAAGGCCAGGTTGGACGGGGCTTGGAGCAACCTGGTCTGGTGGGAGGTGTCCCCGCCCATGACAGAGAGGTTGGAACTGGATGATCTTCAAGGTCCCTTCCAACCTAAACCATTCTATGATTCTGTGATCTGCCCCTTATTATAGTGATTTGTAAAGGTGACCGATGTCCATGTACCAGTGATCGCAGACCGCCGAGGGCGTATCCTGCAGGTCCCTCTGATGCTCCGGCTCTTTGTTCATCTGTGGTTGGAGGTGGCTGCTCCATGGCATGGGTGGCTGAGCAGGAGGCAAACTTGTTCCTGCACTGTCCTTGCACATAGCCACTTAAATGCATTAAAACTCGTATCAGGGCAGGTTTTCTGTTGCAGAGAGCAAAACCACCATGGCCAGTACGTGCTCTGGCAGCAGGGTCCAGAGCAGCCCTGGTTCTTTCTCCTTGCCCTGCCAGGTGATGGCTGCAGGCCAGCTGTGCTGATGGACACCCCTTCTCCTCTATCTCTTCCCAGGCTTGCGCATGAAGGGCTGCGGCAGCTTCCTTCAGGCTCAGAGCTGTGCCCGGCGCTCTCTGGGAGAAGCCAAAGCCCCGGCGTTGACTTCTCCCTGGTTGTCTGAGGGTTGGCGTGCAAAGCTCCTGCCCGGGCTGTCATGCAGCGAAGTGACTGCCAGCTTCTTGTTGGCATTTCAGGGCCCCGAATCCCCAGGAGAGCATCTGAGCAAGTTGTTTTTGCTATAATTTTTGCTTTTAGTCAGCAGCCCTCCTCCCTTCCCCTTCAAACCCTTCCTCTGCTCTCCGTTTCCTCCACCGAAATCCTGTTTCCTTCTTCCCACCAGGATTCCCTCCCTCCCAAGGAAATCCAAGCTGCATATTTTAATGCTGGAGATAGATATAAAATACGACCGAGGGTGTGGGCAACTCCGTTTCAAAATGCCTGCAGTGCCTGTGAGGGTTTCTCCAAATAGCTACAGCCTGCAAAGATTGGCCCGGCATCTCGGAGAAGGTTTTTCTCGGGAGATGACTGCGTGCTGGGCTTAAGAACATCATTAAGTAGGGGCTGGGTGGTTCCCTTCCCATCAATGGGTTTTCCAAGCCCTTATTCCCATCTCCACGCATCCGGGGTTTATCCCAGGTTAAGAGGGAACAGTCTGGAGGAGTCCCAGCTCCCGGTACTGCCGGTGTAAGTCATCCTCACCAGGCGGCATCCCTAATTTTGCTCTCATTTACAAGGGTGCAGCTGCGATCGGTGCCGCTGGGAGCGTCACCCGCGCACGGTAATGGAGGAGTAGTCAGGGTTTTTAATCACTTATTCCAAGCGTAAATCCCAGGCTGTTCTGAGTCACGTCAAGAACTGTAAAACAAGGGCGTCTGGCCTCCCTCCGTCCTTCGCGGCGGCGGCCGATGACATTGTCGCGGCGAGCGGTGATGTGGAGCGCGCCCAGCCCCGCGCGCCGTGCCCCGGCTTTGCACGCGCAGCCGGGGGAAAAAAAAAACGAGGTGCGTTTTTTCCCTGTCTGTCTGGTAGGGAAAAGAAATGCGAGGGGGAAAAACGGGAGCCAAAGGGCGACGCGCAGCAGTGACAGTAAGTACAGCTCTTAAAAACCGTCTCGGAGTTGCGCGCGCGGGTCTGCGGCGTAGTGTAAAACACGTGCAAGCGAGAAAATCCAGCGGTCGGTTGGAGGAGATGCTGCATCTCGGGAGATGCTGTGTCTCGGGAGGTTGCCTTGAAGGCGGTGGATTTAGGAGGCACTGCCCGCAGAGACGCGTTGCTGGTAGGGAGCGCAGATATACGACCGTCGGAGAAGGAAGAAGAGGGATGCGATTATGCTCTCTCCCTCGCGAGCTGATCGGCGCATGGACGTGGAAAGGCTCGTGAAGGTATTGTAACCTTTAAGCTGTGGTTGAGTAAAGTTTTAGCTGCGCAAGCGGGAAATGAGATGGTGAAACCAGGAGGAGAAAAAGGGTGCAGACCGGGCAGTGAGACCCCAGTGACTTTGTGGCGAGCCGTTAAAGTCAGGGTTTTCCTTGCTTTTGGCCGGAATTGTGCGGTGGGGCGGGTAAAGGTGATTAGATTTAAATCTCTTAGTTGGTGCAAGAGAGGCTCCAAGTTCAGAGCACGTCCCCGTGATTATGATCTGGCACAGTGGATGACGCGTTCATCTAAAAACTGATCCACAGGGAGTAATCACCGGGTGAGCTACTGCCCACTGATTTCCCCTGTGGATACTTTGGGTCTGAAGAGAAAATGAAATAGCTTCCAGGATAAGCTGGGACTTCAGATTGGAGCAGACCATGTCGTGGGCATCCTTCTCCAGGACTGTCCCCTGGATGGGTTAATGTGGAATATTCAGTACACCCCTAAATTGATGGTTTGGTGCCTTCCTCAGCTCACCCCTTTGTAAGACACCGCATCCAACCCTGAGACTGTTCCCAGAGGGATGCAGAACCATTGCTTAAGTTGTGTGTGGAGATGGAGTCGGTCCCCAGATTGTCACTCTCCCTTCTCTGTGTTCACTTGCTTGTCTTCCTTATGGCAGATGTCAACCCTTAGACCTTGCTTAGACCAGGCTGTGCACCTTCAACCAGACCACCCATCTGAGAAAGGTCTTTTCACCTGGGGGCTCACCGCCCCACATAACTCAACCATGCTTGCTGTCCCTGGGTCAGGGACCTGTTTCTTCTGGCCCAGGAGGGGTTTCTGAAAGAGCCTCCCATCTGTAAGCCAGGTAGGGTGGACCTCCAGTGGTCCTTAGTGACCTGTGCACCAGACCCTGGCCTGGAGACTCGGTTGTCTGGGATGAGCTCAGACATCAGAGAAGTCTGGTAAAGTCCTCTCATTAAACTGTACCTTGAGGGGGCGTTACCTCGTTGAACTGCACACTCGTTAATCCCACATGAAATTTGGAGCGATAGGAGTGAAAATGGGATAGAAAACTGTCATGCAGAGGAGGGCTTGTGCTTAAAATATGAACACTCCTTTGAAAAATGTCATGACGTTTGCCGTGCCCTTGGCTCTCACATGAGCTTAGAGCCCTCCTGGCTTCCTGGTGATTTGACCCCTGTATCTGCTCCTCCAAGGTGGACACGTGATGTTTGGTCTGGCGATGCTCTTCCTCCTTGCCGAGGGTGAACTGCCATCCTCATCCTGTGGCAGAGATGGTGTTTCTCATGTTCACTGACAAGAACATCTGGTAGTTGTCAGGGCTGTCACTGAGCCATTATGAGACCCCTGCCAGGATGCTCTCTGTGCAGGAGATCTTGTGTGGGGAAGAGAGGAGGACTGTAGATGGAGCAACGTATCCATGCGACCACTGTCCTCTATCTGTTGACTAAGAGATCATTGCCATGAAGTGCTCAGGAAAAGCTGCTTCTTTTCATCCAGCAAGTACAAGTGGCAAACTTGGACATTGCCACCTCCAGAAGGCCCGCAGAAATGGTCTCAAGTCTGCAAACATCTGCCTGGACGTTCAAGTCCTGGACCTAATGTTCAGCTGGTGAGACCTGAGCTTAGGCAGGTGTGTGTCCTGCGTGAAATGAGCCTTATCAAGGTGCTGAAGCGTTTGTTTGTGGGTTATGAATAGCAGCAATCAGTTTTAATGAAGAAACTGCCAAGAAATTCTGAAAGTAAATTCATTCATGAGGTTGTAATGAGTTTAGAAAAGAAGACAACCAATCAAAACCGAACGTAGTGAAGTGAGGCATAAATACACCTCTTCTGCTCCTTGGGATTGTTCCTGGTGGCAGGAACCCTCCCACGTGCTGCCCGCAGAGCCAGCTCTCATTGGTCCCCACGTGGTGAACTTGCGGTGATAACTGGAGCCTCCTGATGCCCCACAGCAGGTCCCTCTGTCCTTCTGGGCTGTGGTCAAGCCAGCTGCATCGGTGACAGGCTCAACAGTGATGGGTTGCCCAGAGAAACATCTAGCCAGGACTGTCGGCGGCCAGATCCTCCCCAACAGGGAGAAACAGTCTCCTGGGAGAAGGATGAGGTTTCTGGGAAGGAAACTTCCCATCTCTCTGAACCCGGCAGGCTGGGGGAGATTGGGTTAACACCTCGCTGTTGCTGGCTCGCTTGGGAGACAATGCTGTTTTACTTTATTTTATTTTATTTTATTTTGATATTAAAGACATCCTTTAAAGAAGTGTCAGCTCACAGGTTGTCACTTTTATGATTAAAAAAAATGTAGCTGCTTGCCTGGGGTATATTAGAGAACAGCAATGAAGAGACTGTTTTAGATTAATAAGCGAGGGCTTAATTAATTTTCATTATTTGCATAATGGTGTCCTCTAATTAATAGGTAATTGGCAGCCTCTGAATTAATGCGGGAGTGGGGTCTCCAGTGATGCCATCAGAGAAGGGTTTTATTGCTGGGAAGTGCAGCTTTGCTTAATCTTTCTAGTAAATTTAGTAACCAGGAGAGCCAAAGAGTGTGCGTGACAGCGTGTGCTGTGCCTGGGGTGGCAGGGTCTTGCAGGGACAACATGCATCTTATCATAGAATCATGGAATGGTTTAGGTTGGAAAGGACCTTGAAGATCATCCAGTTCCAACCCCCCTGCCATAGGCAGGGACACCTCCCACCAGACCAGGCTGCCCAAGGCCACGTCCAGCCTGGCCTTGAACACCTCCAGG
>VUYV01000015.1:7881951-7897088 GCA_008711295.1 Anarhynchus alexandrinus | reverse complement strand
CCCCCTCGTCCTATCACTCCATGCCCCAGTAAAAAGTCCTTCCCCAGCTCTCCTGTAGCCCCTTTAGGTACTGGAAGGCCGCAATAAGATCTCCCCCGAGCCTTCTCTTCTCCAGGCTGAACAGCCCCAACTCTTTCAGCCTCTCCTCATAGGAGAGGTGCTCCAGCCCTCGGATCATCCTCGTGGCTCTCTTCCCTAAATGCATCAGACCTCAAATGCAACCACGGTCTTGATCAAGCCTGTTGCCGGTCTACTGCAGGTAGAAGCCAGCCAAGAAGCTGTCCTTTTGTTTTAATCTGTCTTAAGTAGCTTCCACAGTAGTTGCTCGTATTGTGACCATGGTTTTTCCCCACTTTTTTTGTCATTAAAAGCCTATCACGCTGTCATTTTGCGTGTCCCTTCTTCAGCTGGCAGGTATCTTACTGCTGGTCTAGATACAAATGGCGCTTGTCTTGGATATATGCTGGAGGGGGATCTCTCTCCATCTCTGTTTCTCTCTCCTTTTTTATGCTTCGGTCACACCAGTGTTTGTGATAACAACCACTGTGCCCAGAGAAGTTATGGAAGCTCCATCCCTGGAGGTGTTCAAGGCCAGGTTGGACGGGGCTTTGAGCAACCTGGTCTAGTGGAAGGTGTCCCTGCCCATGGCAGGGGGTTTTGGAAATAGGTGGTCTTCAAGGTCCCTTCCAACCTAAACCATTCTATGATTCTATAACAGTGGAATGGGACTTGAGGTACAGAGCTTGGCTTGAAGCAGAGAGAAACCGGTGTTAAATTTTGAGGTGGGAAGAAGATAGAAAATGGGAGTCCAACCTCTTTGCTGGAGATACATCCTGGCAGTAGCTAGGACTCCAGCCTCAGTGAGCTAGGTGCTGTGTGAGGAGCAAAATGCAGTCAGTGGCCTGAAGAGCTCAACTTGTGAGATGAGACAGACAAATGGATGCTAACGGTTGGACTTGATCTTAAAGGTCTTTTCCAGCCATAACGATTCTATGATAGAAGAAAGATGGGGCAGCAATGGGACATCGATCCAGGGTAACTGTTTCTTGGTTTTCCTCTTCACCAGACTGCCCTAGGGCTGTCCCATCTTAATTTTAGTGACTGTTTTGCCCCTTGTCAGCCCAGTGATTAAAGCTCTCTTCTATGCATCCCAACGTGTGCTCAGTATTTCCCACAGCGATAATCCTGCTGCCTTCAGAGAGATAACATGGATGCCTGTGTTGGGATTCGCACCCACTCATACCTGCAGTGAGCTGGGACCTTAGAGCTTATTAATTTTTATTCCAGTTAATCCACTCCTCCTCCTCAAAAGACAGCTACAGATATCTACCCTGGGAGTTTTTCCGCTCATTTTCCGCTGAACCCTTGTGAGATACCACAGGCTTTGAGTGATGGTTATAGGCTCTGACAAAAGAGAAGCGTTGTTCTGACAGACAGCAGGTATTTTGGAAATAAATGACACACACAAAAAAAAGGTTGTGGAAGTAAAAAATGTCCGTTTTCGTCGCATGTGCAGTTCCGAACAATCTGTCCTCACCAATGGAGGAAGCACAATTTGAGTAAAATTGCTCGAATGAGGTAATAGAATTATACTCCCATGCAAGGTCCCGTTATTCACAAAGCACATTTGTTTGGATGCAAATCGCTGAAGACCTTTCAGTGATACGGTGGGGAAAAGTGAGAGGTTTTCATGAGCCTCCCACAATTTAACTGCTGAGCGGATTAATACTAATGTAACAGCCAAATACCCTATTAGAGCCCATTTGTACTCTATTATACTCTGGGGGATGCCGCTCTTTGGATGTAATCTTGAACAGAGCTCATCAGAAACTGCCTACAAGAAAGCACATTTATATAATACCTTAAATCTCAAAATGTACATCCAGGAACCCCTTTCCCAAAGCCTGGAGCTCTTCCTTGCCCTTATTCCTTTGGGTAAGTCGCTGCTCGTGCATGGGATGTTTCCTAACCTGGTATCGGTGGGAGAAAATACCGCGTGCAGTAGGGTGCAGAGGACACTCCACTCACCTGGAACAACAGGGAACTTCTACGTGAGCGGAATAGTTACCAAAATTACTAGCCCTGCCAATCAACAAGGCCAGGACTCGTTCTTGCAGAAAAGAGTCAAGGAACCTTTAATGCATCTTGCCTAGAAGAGTGCATGTGCACCAAGTCTTGGAGATGCCACCTTAGTGCGTTGGCCCAGTACTAACACCTGCTGGGACGCTCAAGAGTATTTCCTTCACTGTCTTGGTTTTCAGCAGGAGGATTCTTGTTGATCGGCCCAGATCTGACTTTATTCCAAGAGGTTTTCAGTTTAAGACTGTAGAGAAAAGGAGCAGCCTCCTTAGGAGTATTCCCAGGAGCTGTGTATTTCCCATAAGGTTGCTTTTTAATTTTTTTTCTTGTTGTTCGTAGTTCAGCAGGTGAAGAGCCAACTTCATTTAATAAGGGATGTTGGCTGAGCTTCAGCAGTCAGCGGTTAAAAATCTACAGAAGGGCAGAGATTAAATACAGAGATACGTGGAGAGTGGAGGAAAGGCCGAATGTGAAGAGGCGTGTTCTTCTCCTGTCCCTAACCTCAAAAAGAGAAGAGGTAAAGGGATCGAGAGAAAGGACGACGGGAGAGGAAAGCGAAATGCAGATCTACATTTATTTTTTCTTTCTATCGCATTAATTCTTTTTTCTGCAGCTGTCTCATAAAAGCAGTGTTTTGTCATCTTCTGTATTTCATACCTCCCGTGACCATGGTGGGACACCTGCTTTTATATGACGGACAATGGGAGTGCAGTTGGCGTTGAGCCGAAGCCTGAGCTGTTCTGCGCCTCATGTGGATTTGAGTTCAAATAAATAGTTTGACTCACTCGAGGAGTGAATCAGAAGAAGGAACTTGAGCCTCCAGCCTACAAGCACCGTGCTGTGCAAGCAAGGCGTATAAACATGTAAGTTATTCTTTAGTGTGCAGTTCAATGCAAAGCTCGCGCTGGAGGAGAGTCGGTATTTCAGACCTCCCATAGCCCGTCTCGATGAAGGCTGCAAGGATATTTTTGGCTTAGACCCTTTAGAAATCCAGGAGGGTGGAAGTTTGTTGTCTCTTCTAGGCAGTTCGGTTGTCTGTCCTGTTCTCAGCTTTGTCTTTGGTGCTCAGTGCTTTCAGTCTGAGTGAATTACAGTGTTAAAAAGTAAAAACAGGAAAAACAACCCTCCTGAGCTATCACAGCAAAATGGGGATAACGTCTTGCTAATGGTGGGGGACCCTATATTCAGATTTCTTGCTGTTGGAGAAAGGTGGTACCTTGCTGGTCCTGCTTGAGGGCACGTTCTCCTGGCCTTGACTGACTCAAAAGCACTTTGGTCCATCAGTCACCCAGGGAGGTCACACCAAACGGCGACAGATTAAAGCCTAATGGTGCAAATTCTCCTTCACAGAATTCCAGAATGGTCAGGGTCGGAAGGGACCTCTGGAGATCATCCAGTCCCACCCCCTGCCAGAGCAGGGGCACCTACAGCAGTTGCACAGGACGGCGTCCAGGCGGGTTTGGAATGTCTCCAGAGTGGGAGACTCCCCCACCTCTCTGGGCAGCCTGTGCCAGTGCTCTGCCACCCTCACAGGAAAGAAGTTCCTCCTCATGTTTAGCCACTGTCTGTCCAAGCTGGCTCGAAACCAGTGAGTGTGGTATCTTTTAGAATGATGGCTGCAGGCAGCTCCACCGTGTCAGACAGCCAAGTACCTGGAGAACATTGCAGCTGGCCTGGGGGTCCTGCTGAGTCCCACCACCAGCCTAGTGGAAAGCAAGGATGGGTTGTGACCACTCTCATGTCCCCAAAACCCTTCACCGAGGCCGTTGGTTGATGGATGTGCCTATCCGCATGAGTATTACTCATCTGAAGAGGGGTTGCGAGACAATAACCTTGGTTGTCATTGCCAGCTGGTTTTGTCGTGCCTCCAAAGCCTTGCAAATCACTCACGGCTTGACATGGTCGTCTGTGTATGTGAGGAGAAATCTACTGAGAAATTGTTTTTATTATATGTTAGTGCTAGCAAATAAATAATGTTCCCTCTGTCTTGTGCATGGGGAGACGGTTTTCTTCCGTGCCTTCAAATGAGATGATTAATAACAACCATTAATCCCCATGAATGACAGCAGTATATTAGGAGCGAAGCACATGTTAAAATAATTTGAGAGGCTGTTGTCGGGTCATAGGCTAAGCCATTCTCTTCATATATAATATTTTCATAAGGTGTAAATATTTCTAGACTTGAGATATTGGCTGGAGATCAAGTTTGGGGAATGTACAGAGGAGGATCGTGTACAAGGGCATCACAGGGTCTCAGCATCACAGTCTGGAGCAAAACTGAACTGAACTTCCAGTGTAAATTGATTCGAAAGTTGAATTTGGGAAAGCCTGGGCTATTCATAAGCTAAAGTTGAATTTGGCAACTGGATACGTTCGAAATCCCCAGGGGGAGTTAATTTGTTTTTAATGTCCAGGCATTTCATTTGAAATGTCGAAATGAAATGTGTCATTTTGGAAATGCCAAAACATTTCTTTTTTGACATCTTCTCAATGGAGCTTTTCAACTTTTTGTTTGGAAATGACAGTTTGCAGTTAGAAGGAGGAAAGGTTAAACAAGACTTGGACGTGAACGAAGACATTTTGTTTCGATTCAAACAAAACGTGGAGGGATGGCAAACTCTTATTTTTTTTTTTTCATGTTGCTGAACCCCTTTCCCTTCCCCTCAAATCTGTTTCTTGTTGACCCAAGCCATTTCCCTCCTACTTTTAGCACAAATAGGAAATGTCACCGGATTAAAAAAAATAAATAAATCATTTTTTGTCCCCTTCCAGCTCCCAGAGGGCCCTGGTTTGGAAATGGGGAAAACCACTGATTGAAAACCCATGCAAGAATATGTAGAACAGCCCCTTAACATCTGAGGATCCTAAATCCAGGATTTCATGGCGGGGCTGTAAGGATGCCCATGGTGCCCAACGCAGCATCCCAGCCCACGTTGGCCATCCTGGGCTTCATGCTAACGCAGGCAAGGCCCTGAATAACCTGGTGGCAAAAGGTATGGCAGGATCACTGTGGGGCTGGAGGAGGAGATGAGGTACGCTGGGGAGGTGGCACCATAGCTCGTGGATCTTCGTCCTAGCTGAGCCCACCAAGCCCAGAGAGGTTGTGGATGCCCCATCCCTGAAAACATTCAAGGTCAGGTTGGACGGGGCTCTGAGCAACGTGATCTAGTTGAAGATGTCCCTGGTCACGGCAGGGGCGTTGGACTAGATGGCCTTTAAATGTCTCTTCCAACCCAAACCATTCTATGATTCTGTGATTCTAAGCTGCTGTGCTCCCCATCCTCTCTTACCACCATCTTCCTACCCGCCTAAAAGCAAACTCCATGATTTTTTTCAGGTTGATGCTCCTTTTTATGGAGAGTAGGCTCAGCGGGTGGCTTGGTGCAAGACATGTTTTCCTTCGGCAGGGCTTGTTACCACATCTGGTGGTGGAGCGAGGTCCTGCTTGCACTTGGGGACCACAGCAAGCCATTGGTCTTGACGTACCCTCTTTGCAGGCAATAACGTGTGCTCTTTCCTTAGTGTTTTGGGCAGGAGATGGATCGTGCTGCCTGCTGGAGCCCAAGGAGGAGCATCCTCAAAATGAGGGATGCAAGATGAATGAGGGGACTGGAACATCTTTCTTACGAGGACAGGCTGAGGGACTTGGGGCTTTTTAGTCTGGAAAAGAGAAGACTGAGGGGGGATCTTATCAATGCTTATAAATACTTAAAGGGAGGGTGCCAGGGGGATGGGAACAGTCTTTTTTCAGTAGTGCCCAGTGACAGGACAAGAGGGAACAGGCACAAACTTGAACAGAGGAAGGTCCACCTAAACATGGGGAGGGACTTCTCTCCTGTGAGGGTGGCAGAGCACTGGCACAGGCTGCCCAGAGAGGTGGGGGAGTCTCCCCCTCTGGAGCCATTCCAAACCCACCTGGACGCCATCCTGTGCAACTGCTGGAGGTGCCCCTGCTCTGGCAGGAGGGTTGGACTGGGTGATCTCCAGAGGTCCCTTCCAACCCTGACCATCCTGTGATTCTGTAATTGGTCTCTGAAGATCAGCTCCTTGGCTCATTCCCATCTTTGGCTCCTCTCTACTGTAGTCGTTCCCCTCTGTTAGAGGAGTCAGTAAGAAAATAACAAGTTTTGCGTCCGAGTGAGCTCTTGCTAATTTTATTCTGGGTTCTGGAGAAAACCATGCCCCCCCCATTTGATATTCAATAGGAAGGAAATAGATGAGATAAAATAATTAAAATAAATCTAAGAGGGTTGTCCAGAAATTACTCTGAAAATGGTGCTGAATTTCCAAACCGGAGCATGAAATCCTTTGCACTCTTTTTTTCCTCCTTTTTAAACCATCCTTTTGCAATCTGGAGTGGGAGGAATCAATTCCCTGTTGTGTTTTTGGGTGCCCCGGCGAGGCCGAGAGCAAGCTCTGCGTGCTGAAATACTGGAGGGCTTTTTGCAAGAGCAGCATCCCCAAACGGAGGAGTTGGAGGGCAGGGGTGGACACATTGACTTCCTTTACCCTAATCAACAGGCGAGGGTTCCAAAATGCATCCCAAAAACAAGTTTGGAGGAGGGTGGGATGCAAGGAAGGGTTGAGCGATCCCGCTGGAGAATCCCAATGCCCACTGGCGACTCGGAGCTGTCAACGCCGCGACGTGCGAGATGGAAGTCGCGAACCTCCGGAGGGACATTTTGCGCAGCGTGGGTCTAGTAGCTGTCATCCAAAGCTGAGGTTTGGGAATAACCATGTGCAGGGTGATGGCAGCATCCCCGTGGCTTTTGTTTCTTTAATTGCTAACAGCCAAGGCGTTGCTGTTTGCTGGAGGAGAGGAAGGGGGGATGCTTGAGTTTATATTTTCTCTTCTCCCGCTACTTTTACCCGATTTGCTTCCATCTCTGCTGCTGAGCTCTGGAGGATTTTTAGGGCTTTCGAAATAGACTTAACTAGCACCAAAGCAAGATTTTTATTTTATTTTATTTTATTTTTTTTTAAAGCTCATTTAACGGCGAGACGGCAATAGGGAAATGTCACCAAACATTTGCTTGGTTCTGCCTACGTGTTGGTGTAGCAGGGCTTTCAGATGGTTGCCCATATGTGGGGAAACACGTTTTCTGTTACTCATACTGGAAACAACCGTGTCTGGAAAAGGCGACTTGTAGCTCTCTTTGCTGCAGGGCGCAAGACAAAATTCACTGTAGGCGGTGAAGAGACTTTCGGCGGCAACAGCAAACTTCTGATGGGGTCTAGAAGTGATCTGAGAAGCTGATGGTGTAAAACTATACGTGCTCCACATGGTTGTTCTTCTTGTGCTTTAGCTGGTATGGCTCTAATCCTGCAAACATGCTGATTTGTCACCCTGAGGCTGTTTGGTGCAACTACCTGCTGGACCAGTTTGCGAGCGGTTGCTGGTGGAGATGTCTCCACTTTGCACGGTGGGGACAGATAGAATCATAGAGTAGTTTGGGTTGGAAGGGACCTTTAAAGGCCATCTAGTCCAACCCCCCTGCCATGGGCAGGAACACCTCCCACCAGACCAGGTTGCTCCAAGCCCCGTCCAGCCTGGCCTTGAACACCTCTAGGGATGGGGCAGCCACAGCTTCTCTGGGCAACCTGTGCCAGGGGCTCACCACCCTCAGCATAAACAATTCCTTCCTTCCTTCTATCTAGTTGAAATCTCCCCTCTTCCATTTTAAAACCGTTCCCCTCATCCCATGGCTCCCCTCCCTGATCAGGAATCCCTCCCCAGCTTTCCTGGAGCCCCTTTAGGGACTGGAAGGGGCTCTAAGGTCTCCCTGGAGCCTTCTCTTCTCCAGGCTGAACCCCCCCAACTCTCTCAGCCTGTCCTCCCAGCAGAGGGGCTCCAGCCCTCGCAGCATCTCCATGCCCTCCTCTGGCCCTGCTCCAACAGGTCCATGTCCTTCTGCTGTTGGGACCCCCCGAGCTGGAGGCAGCACTGCAGGGGGGTCTCCCCAGCGCGCAGCAGAGGGGCAGAATCCCCTCCCTCACCCTGCTGGCAATATTTTCCCCTGATATCATCTGGGGAGGAGGATCCTCCTCCCACACACCCACGGGCAGGCGTGAAGCACTTCATGGATATTAGGATCTCCCATCCATTAGCTTGGGCACTGAGTTGGTGTCTTCAGGGTGGTCAGAGCTTTCCCTTGCAACCTGTGTCTTCGTTGTCCTTGTCCAAACATAGCAGTATGCCTGCTGGAGGAGCGCTAGCTTGTCTGGCTGAAAAAAACCCCAACCTCGAGTCTATTTAGGGCACCTGTGATTTATTTTTTTTCTTTATATAGTGCGAACGGGGAGTGCCTGCGTGGAGGCACAAAGCAGAGAGGGAAATGCTGCTAAATGCTGATTATTTCTTCACGTGGGCACGGCAGTGTCTCGGAGGTCTGGGCAGAGGGGTGTTTTCTGATACTGGAAATTTGCCAACTGTGTCCTGGGCTGCATCAGAAGAAGTGTGGCCAGCAGGTCAAAGGAGGGGATTCTGCCCCTCTACTCCACTCTCATGAGACCCCACCTGGAGTACTGCATCCAGCTCTGGAGTCCCCAACATCAGAAGGACATGGACCTGCTGGAGCGTGTCCAGAGGAGGGCCACAAATATGATCTGAGGGCTGGAGCCCCTCTGCTGTGAGGACAGGCTGAGAGAGCTGGGGGCGTTCAGCCTGGAGAAGAGATGGCTCCGGGAAGACCTTGTTGTGGCCTTCCAGTCCCTAAAGGGGCTACAGGAGAGCTGGGAAGGACTTTTTACAAGGGCATGTAGTGATAGGACGAGGGGGAATGGCTTCAAACTGGAAGAGGGCATGTTTAGATTAAACATTAGGAAGAAGTTTTTCACTTTAAGAGTGGTAAGGCACTGGAACAGGTTGTCCCGAGAAGCTGTGGCTGCCCCAACCCTGGAGGTGTTCAAGGCCAGGCTGGACATGGCCTTGGGCAACCTAGTCTGGTGGGAGGTGTCCCTGCTTAAGGAACTGTATGGAACAGTTGGAACTGTATGGTCTTCAAGGTCCTTTCCAACCTAAACCATTCTATGATTCTATGAAATGGCTGCGCTCAAAGGAGGTGATTTGAATTTCTCTGGTCCCTATATCTGTATATATCTCTCTGTATCAGCCGGGGTAGAGCCAGTGGGGAGGCTTCGGCGTGCACCACCCCCCCCCCCCGGCCTTGTTTGTGGCATGCTTCTGTTATCTTTTGAGATGAAAGGTGCCCCAGAAATGTAAACCACCGATGAGCTGTACTCCTTTTAATGTTAAATAGTAATAATAAATACTATCCTGCTGTTCCCCTCATCCCTTGGGGTCACAAAGCACTCCATAAATCGCACTCCCGCCTTTCGCATTCCAGCTGTTGCGCGTACCGAGATACAGCCGTGCGTGGGAATAGGAGAAATACTATCTTTGGGGCTGCTGCTGATGTTACCCATAGGTTAATGCGAGCGGTTCGTATTTCCCTTCGCTCCCCCTCATCCCAGTCTCCGATCCGCATTGATTCGGAGGCTGAGTTCAGCCTTGCAGCAGTTTATGCCTTTATTTTTGTTGAGTCCTTAGTGCCAGACGGCACAGTGCCCATCTCCCATCCCTCTGGCCAGGGGAGAATTGTTGACCTGGTCTTTGCTCACCAGCCAGCGGATTGAGGCTTGATGAAATACTGGGTGTTCACCTATCCTACAAATGGGGCAGGGTCAGATTTTTTTACCGCCTTGCTTCGCTGCCCTTTCCCGTGGGTCTAAAACCGGCGCCTGGCCCGATGCGGTGCTCAGGTTTCCATTTGGCAGGCTGTGTTCTCCTCCCTCCTCAGCCTTGGTCTTTGCTCATGAAGGAGAGGTCTCAGCCATCACTAAATCATGTTTTCCTTCTGTCAGCCGCACCTCCTTCCCATCCAGCATCCACTCAGAAGATGAGTGTTTTGGAAGGAGGGACGAGTGTGCCTGAGCTCTGGTATTTCTCCGTGGGGACCTTCTGGCTCCTCAGCACATCCTCTAGCTCCCTGATTGCCCGCCCTTCCTCATCCTCACTCTTTTGGCCAAGGACAGAACATAAGCCTGTAGGTCGGATGCTGTCCTGGTCCACACATAGCAGCCTAATTTCCTCAAGAGAAATTTATTTTGTGATTTCATTAGACACTCAAGACCCTTTCCTGGCACTGAACCATCCATGTTTAAGAATCATAGGATGGTTTGGGTTGGAAGGGACCTTCAAAGGTCATCTAGTCCAACCCCCCTGCCATAAGCAGGGACATCTTCAACTAGAGCAGGTTGCTCAGAGCCCCGTCCAACCTGACCTGGAATGTTTCCAGGGATGGGGCATCTACCACCTCTCTGTTTGGTTTTTTTTTTATCCTCTGAAAGCGAAGGGCTAAAGATGTAGTTGAGGTTCAGCTGCAAATTGTCCTCTGCACTTTTGTTTTCTGGGGCTCAGCCAGGAGCAGTATCCAAATTACCCAAATTCAGACCAGGCTCAGTGGGCTGCCAACAGCCTGAGGGACCACAACCTCCATCGCGAAGGTCCAGTCCAGCAGCCTGTGTTATTTTGAAGCAGGCGAGTGGAAAAGCCCACCGAGATAAACGCGTCGGTAATCACACGGGTCCAAACTGTGCAACCACCTTATGTCATCAAAGCAATTTGAAAATCAATTTGATGTCTGGCAGGGAGGCAGACGCACCGCGTCCCTTCGACGTTCATTAGCATTCAGGTGGCAGCGCTCTGCCGAAGCTGCTTTTTCTGGGAAAGCCATTAAAAAAAAATAAATTAAAGGAGAGGGGGAAAAAAAAAATTAAAATTAAGCATTAACCATAATTTCCTCTCGTTAAAGGTAACAACAGCCCCCGCGCCAGTCTTGAACGGGGCTGGTTGATGGGTTTCCGAGACGGGGAAGCAGAGTGCACACCACAGAAGTGAAGTGATGATCAAATAAGAAAGCAAATGAGGCTCCCCCCTCGTTTTTAACAAAGGCAGGAACGGGGCTGGTGGCAGAGTGGTTTAGCTGAGCAGTTAGAAAATTGGAGGTCAAAGCCTGACATGGCTATTGATGAATCGGAGGGTGATGGAAGAAGAGTAGCAGACATTACGAGTGGGCTGCAGGGACTGAAACATGAAGCAAGATTAAAAGAAGTTAAGTACCTGGAGGTGGTGTGGCTGCGCGGCAGCGAGGCGAACCGTAATTACAGTCGCCGCGCGCTGCCGACTGGAGAGAGACGAAGGGAGAGAGGATCAGAGTGGGGTAAAATAGGTGTAAGGCAGAGAAAGGGGGTGAAATTCAGGCTGTTTTCTCTAGATGCTGAGTTTGGTCAGATTGTGTGGTGCATCACCTGCTGGTCATCTCTTTTTGGCCGCCTCGTCTTGATTTATTCTGATTTGTCTCCGATGTAGCGGCAGGTCATTAATGAAGGGCTGGATTCTGCTCTGCCAACGGAGGATGACCCTGTCTAAGGCGACCTCCAGTGCCTCCTACTGTAAAGCATCCTCATGAGCATCGGGTTCAATGCTTGAAGGAATAAATCCTTTGAAGATCTGGCCTGCCCTTGGTAGGTCATGCCGTGTGGGGCTTACTGGGCAGGGTGTTGGGATGGAGCTGGCTGAGGGCTGGTAGCAGCTCTCAGGAAAGGGTTTCCGCTGGGAATGGTCAGGTGTCAGGCTCACATTGCAGCTTTTCTCGCAGTGGTATCACTTAACTGGCTCTTGCTTGATGAGATCGCTCGTTTTCATGAAGACTTTATGAGCTCCATAACTTCCTATCATCATGCCTCCCTTTGAAACCAGAGTGGAGATGATGCCCTGGGCAGGTGACGTACTGAAAAATGTAGATGCAGAGATTTGCACATATTTTATTAAGCTTGCTTCTTTACAGAGCAAAGCTCCAAATGAATCCCTAACCACTGCAACTGCAAAATAGGCTCTGAAGAGCTCAGCAGCGCTTTCCTGAGTCTGCAGGTAGGCCGAGATGGTAAAAGAAAGGGTGAACTCTCCTGTCTCTTACCGAACGCTTTGGGGAGCTCAGCTCGGTGGCTTTGCCTTGGTTAGGCTAGACCAACTTTTTCCTGATGGTTATTTCAGGAGCTGGAGCAGCAAAGGGAATGGATTAAGTCTGTTAGAGTCATGCTTTTCCATGTTTGAGTTGATTGCACGTTCAATTGATTGATGAATCCATGATGGCACGTACCATTTTTTAGCCTTGGCTTTCAAGGGAACAAATCAGAGACCTGGCTCTTTCTCTGCCCGCATATCTCCCTCCAGTAATTCTTGAATGATGTGGTGGGTGAGATTCAAGTTTGATGGAGGGCTTGGAAGAATTTGAAACTCCTAGGTTTCTTGAGAATAAATGTCTTGCTAGAGACCCTACTAATGACTTGAGTGAGGAATCATAGAATCATGGAATTATAGAATCACAGAATGGTTTGGGTTGGAAGGGACCTTGAAGACCACCCGGTTCCAACCCCCCTGCCATAGGCAGGGACACCTCCCACCAGACCAGGTTGCTCAAAGCCCCATCCAGCCTGGCCTTGAACACCTCCAGGGATGGGGCCTCAACAACCTCTCTGGGCAACCTGGGCCAGAGGCTCACCACCCTCAGAGTAAAAAATTTCTTCCTAATGTTCAATCTAAACCTGCCCTCTTCCAGTTTGAAGCCGTTCCCCCTCGTCCTGTCACTACATGCCCCAGTAAAAAGTCCCTCCCCAGCTCTCCTGTAGGCCCTGTAGGGACTGGAAGGCCGCAATAAGGTCTCCCTGGAGCCTTCTCCGGGAAACAGTGGTATTAGACACCGGTGAATGTGGTGATGGTAGAGCCGTGTGACGTGGTCGCCACCCGACTGCAGAGACTTTCTGGGTGGATGCTTTTAACAAATTAGTCCTAGGGGTGCCTGCAGTCTGTCTGTACAGCCAGACACTCCTAGGATAAATCCTGGACCTCATTCCGAGCTGTCTGGCATCTCGTGGAGTCATTCGGCTTCTGCGGAGCAGGGACAAGAAGCAGCCAGACTGATGTTTGACTGGAAGGCACTGAGGGATTGAACCTTTCGCGTGTGTCTGAGCCGGGCAGACATGAGTCTTGAATCAGATAAAAAAAAAACCCAAAACAACCCCAACGACTTGTTAGTTCATTAGACATGACTAAGGGCTGCTTGCGTTCGTGGAAAAGTTGAGCGAAGCTTAATTCTTCCCGCATAAAAAGCACGCGGAGGAGCTACGGAGGCAACCGGAGGCGATGGGTATAAGGTGGTGTTTGGGTGCTTGTAGGGTTGAAGGGAGCAGATGCGCCAGCGTCGCTTTGCACGAGAAGGAGGGGTATAAAAAATAAAACTCACAAGCTTTTATTTTGAGAGCTGCCGGTGCCAGCGCAGCCGCAGCGGGATGGTGGCCTGGGATGCTTTGGGTTCAGCTGTGCTCCAGCGTTTTGTTTTTGGGTTTTTTTTACACACGTTTACTATGTATGGGGGGGGGATTTTGTGCCAAATGAGATCCCGTTCGCTCGTGGCAATCTCACTGTGTGCCACTCGGGGTGCGGCTGTCCCCCACCGCTGGCGCAGAGCCCATCTATAAGTGATGAGGGGCTGGAAGGGGCAGCCCTATGCCTGTGTGCTTCGGAGCCCGTTTCAGCCCACTGCTGGTGGAGGTGTGGACCGAGCCAAGAGGTCTTCGGTGATGTAGAGCGCGTCAGTGCTGGTGATCTCCTCCCTGAAATGATTTCCCGCTGCCTTCTCCGGCCACATCCAGCGCCAGAGCGGTCCGGGGCGGCCGCCTTTTCCTGCTCCGAGAGGGTGGGCAGCCCACAAGTCTCGCAGCAAAGCCTCAGCAAGGGTGTCACCTCCTTTCTGCATCCTCCCCCTCCTCACCACTCCATCCCGTTGCGTGGTAACACGGGGTTTTGCCTCTCCGCTTTCCTCTCCTTTAACCCCTGGTCGCCACGAGCAGCCTCACCTCCGCGCTGGTGGAGCAGATCAGCAAGCTGATCTTTTATCTTTTTTTTTTAATCTACCCAAGGAAGGCGGAAAAGAGGCAAAGAAAGGAGAAAAGAGGTGGGAAAGGCATCTCGATGGTTGGGGGGACGGCTCAGGTCTCTACCGCTGCCCTGAGGGGAGAGGGGGACACCAGGGCGAGCGATGGGAAACCCCATCCAGCATCGCCGCAGCACCTTCCGTGGCACCGGCCAGGAGTTAAATAGAGTTTAGTTAAGTGTTATATTGACACAGAAAAACATACTCGATGCAGAAGGAAACGGGCCGTGAGGCGGAATCAAAATTGTGTGCGTCGTCTCTTTCTTTCTCCCTCTTTTACGCCTCAGCAGCGCACGTCGGTGTCGTCTGGGTGGGTCTGATCTCGGTGCTCGGGTCATTTTCTGCCCGTTCTTGCTGTTTTCACGGGAGTCGAGTGATTTATGTGCAGCTTTGCAGATCTGGGCCTTTAGATAATATGTAAGTGCACACCCACACATGCCGCCGCGGCAACGTCTTATAACCCCTCTGTAGAAAAATATTTCCTTTTCATTGTAGCAGTAAAGCTGGAATTTCTGAGGGGACTGGTGGCGTGAAGTGCCTGATTCCCACCAAGGAAATAAGAGTTGAGCGCGTTGTTCTTTCCGAGACCCTTTTTGGAAACCTCCTTGGTACGTGTGTCTGCTGACAGTAGGTTGTGGGGGGAGAGGGGGCAGCTGGAGCTTGGGTAGCTTCCTGGTGGCCACTCTTGCTGGTGGCTTTGAAATATTTAGACATCATCCTGGAGCTCCTGTGCTGGGGAAAGTCATCTAGCCAGTGCTGTGCAAAGCAAGACTGGTTTGTGGTGCTCGATGCGGGGGGGACGCTGAGGTCCATGCCTGGTTTTCCTGGATAACTGAGTCTCCCCAGGGTGGCTGCGGGGCTCAAAGTCCATTTTGGGTAGCCCGGTGCTGAGATGACAGCACTGGCTCCCCACCCTAATCATAGAATCATAGAATGGTTTAGGTTGGAAAGGACCTTGAAGATCATCCAGTTCCAACCCCCCTGCCATAGGCAGGGACACCTCCCACTAGACCAGGTTGCCCAAGGCCACGTCCAGCCTGGCCTTGAACACCTCCAGGGATGGGG
>VUYV01000015.1:7846858-7869034 GCA_008711295.1 Anarhynchus alexandrinus | reverse complement strand
CTTTTTCATTTTTCTTTTTCATTTTTCTTTTTTCTTCTTGGTTTTTCTTTTTTCTTCTTCTTTCTTCTCTTTCTCTTTTTCTTTCTTTTTTGTTTTTTTCTTTCCCTTTCTCCCTTTCTCCCTTTCTCCCTTTCTCCCTTTCTCCCTTTCTCCCTTTCTCCCTTTCCCTTTTCTTCCATTTCATAATCTTTCTCTTTTCTTTTTATTTATTTTTCTCTCATTTTCTTTTTTTTTCCTTTCTTTTTCTTTCCTTCTTGCCAGTAAAGAGGAGGCTGCACTGAGGATTTATTCACCTTTCGGTGTTACCTTCGTGAGCATCAGCTCTGAAATACCACTCTGAAATCATGAGAAGGACTGTGGTACTGTAAATACCTCGAGAGTTACATTAGATTAGATTATGTGTAAGAATTTTCCCACCTACAGTATCATGAGCATATTCAGCATTTGATACTTCCCAAATTTTTTGCTGGCTGTAATAAAAAGCAGTAATCTGTGCTTCCTCTCTGTTTGTGCTTCAGGGAGATGATAACATCCCAAATATTCCCATGTGTGTTCCTGTCTCTCTTGCACACTTCTCTGAGGGGGTACGGCAGCTTCGCCGTCAACTGCTTTTCGGGCTCCTGTGCATGGAGAAGCTCCAGTAGCANTTTTCTCATTGGAGCTGTGTGTTTTTTGTTTGCGGTGGGTTTTGTTTTTTTTTTTTTTTTTTTTCCCCTTCTATTTTATTTTTGGGGGCGAATCTCCACCATGAAATAACCAAGGGTTTAAGCGAGCGGCCTCGGAGCAGGCAGGAGAGAGACCTCCTAACGTTTTCCCCGTGGGAAATTAAAAGGATTGGGACTTAACCAGATCCAAATTTCCACTTTCACGTAAGTGCTGCGCGCTCTCGTCTGGTGAGGGGGAGATGATGACGGCGGGGATGAAGGCTTAAGACAGCAAATCTTATCTTAACTTGACTTTCACCAGCTCCCAGCCCGGTTGACGTTAAGCCAACAGCCAGGTAAGCTGGGAGCAACTGATCTTCGCGTCCATCCGTGGGCTTGGGGGTGATCAGCCCTGAGCGGACGACCTAAATAATTTTCCTAAATAATTCCTAAATTCCTTTTCCTAAATAATTTTTTTTTTTTTTTTAAGGTGAAAACCCCGGGTAGTTGGTAAAACTCAGCGAGGTGGTGGCAGGGTGTGTTTTCAATCGGCGTTCGCTCGGTCTAAACTTAGTCCCCGACTTTCTGGTTTTGAAAGAGAAGCCAGTTTCGTCTTCGTTTTCTATAATCATCTGTTTATTTTATTAGCTTTTTTTTTTTCCAAAAAAGCTGTATTTCCCCTGATGCCTGGCCACCTGTTTTATATGAGCTGCTGAAGGTCTGAGCTCTTGCTCCGCTTGTGCAGAGCAGATTTCTTTCAACAAGCCAAAAGAAACGACCTTACTATATACTAAAAAGGGCAAAAAAACCCCACACGCTGTGCTATTTTGGTAGTAGCAAATTATGCGTCCTACAAATTACCATTGGTTATGAACATCGTCCGTCTGTCTGGATGACAATGTCCTGCTTTCAGACCACCGCTAATACGGTTAAGAGTTAGGATAATACCCGTTGAACTCCAAAGCGTCTCCTCTTTTCTGAGCCCTGATTTATTCCTGCCAGCAAATGTCACATGTAAGTAGAAGGTTTATGGCTGTATAATTCACAGACTGTTAGGCTTCTTATTAGGAAGGACTGGGACTTTTAAAAAAATGACTTGGGGTTGTTCCTTTAGTATCTGGAAACTATCAGCTCTCGAGATTTTCTTGCTTGCTGGCTTTCTCTTTTCCTTTTTTCTTTTCCTTTTTTTCCTTTTTTTTTTTTTTTTTTCTTTTTCTTTTTCTTTTTCTTTTTCTTTTTCTTTTTCTTTTTCTTTTTCTTTTTCTTTTTCTTTTTCTTTTTCTTTTTCTTTTTCTTTTTCTTTTTCTTTTTCTTTTTCTTTTTCTTTTTCTTTTTCTTTTTCTTTTTCTTTTTCTTTTTCTTTTTCTTTTTCTTTTTCTTTTTCTTTTTCTTTTTCTTTTTCTTTTTCTTTTTCTTTTTCTTTTTCTTTTTCTTTTTCTTTTTCTTTTTCTTTTTCTTTTTCTTTTTCTTTTTCTTTTTCTTTCTTTTTCATTTTTCTTTTTCATTTTTCTTTTTTCTTCTTGGTTTTTCTTTTTTCTTCTTCTTTCTTCTCTTTCTCTTTTTCTTTCTTTTTTGTTTTTTTCTTTCCCTTTCTCCCTTTCTCCCTTTCTCCCTTTCCCTTTTCTTCCATTTCATAATCTTTCTCTTTTCTTTTTATTTATTTTTCTCTCATTTTCTTTTTTTTTCCTTTCTTTTTCTTTCCTTCTTGCCAGTAAAGAGGAGGCTGCACTGAGGATTTATTCACCTTTCGGTGTTACCTTCGTGAGCATCAGCTCTGAAATACCACTCTGAAATCATGAGAAGGACTGTGGTACTGTAAATACCTCGAGAGTTACATTAGATTAGATTATGTGTAAGAATTTTCCCACCTACAGTATCATGAGCATATTCAGCATTTGATACTTCCCAAATTTTTTGCTGGCTGTAATAAAAAGCAGTAATCTGTGCTTCCTCTCTGTTTGTGCTTCAGGGAGATGATAACATCCCAAATATTCCCATGTGTGTTCCTGTCTCTCTTGCACACTTCTGAGGTGGTACGGCAGCCTCGCCGTCAACTGCTTTTTGGGCTCCTGTGCATGGAGAAGCTCCAGTAGCAGTTTTCTGGCTGATTTTGAGTAAGGAGCAGAGGAGCATCACAAAGGGACATCTGCCCATCAGACCAATGCTCCCTTCACTCCTGCATCCCGCTGCCCTCCCACCCCGGTGGTCACCTTGCAGAGGTGGGTCATGCCCACGATGGTTCCTCTTGACCCGTGGTGGTCATTTTATGCCCTAAGCAGATGTTGCCAGATCAGGACGAGGGGTAATGGGCACAAGCTTGAACATAGGAAGTTCCATCTTAACATGAGGAGGAACTTCTTTACCTTGAGGGTAGTGGAGCACTGGCACAGGCTACCCAGAGAGGTTGTGGAGTCTCCCACTCTGAAGACATTCAAAACCCGCCTGGACGCTGTCCTGTGCAACCTGTTGTAGGTGACCCTGCTCTGGCGGGGGGTTGGACTTAGATGATCTCCAGAGGTCTCTTCCAACCCTGACTATTCTGTGATTCTGTGATTCTATGTGAGGTCGCATGGGGGCTCGTGGGCAGGAGTGGGAGCGGGGTGAGGCCCCTGGTCCTCCAGCTGAGCTGTGGTGTGTGCATGTGCTGGTTGAAGCCCAGCAGGCAGCTTTCTCCTCTCCTACAAGCCCTCTCGTGACCAGAGCATCCCTTGCAGCCATAGCAAAGGCAGGTTATGAGCCTTCCAGCCATGAGGCTCCAGAACAGACGTTGTCTCGTCCCACTTTCACACCACCCGTGGTTTCCTTTCCAATTTTTCTGAGTCACCTTTTTCACAAACGAGATTGAAAGAGAATGGCGCGTCCACGGGGGCAGGTTGGTTATCACCTTCCATGCTGTCTGGCACATTCTTCTTCGGGAGTGTCTGGTTGGTGTTTCTGCAGCATCTCTTCCCCATAACACATCCATGCTTCTGCTCTCTGGGGTCTTCTCTGTGCCAGAGCAGAGGACAGGAGGTGAGCTGCTTTACTGACTGCCCGCGGAGAAAATGTTACGGTGGCCTCATTCCATGATGAATGGATCCAGGCATTGCTCCACTTCCATTAAATACATTAATGATGAATTTGAAGATCTCCTCCTTCCTTCTCCTCCTTTCTTCTCCTCCTCCTCCTCCTTTCTTCTCCTCCTTCTCCTTCCTCCTCCTTCTCCTCCTCCTTCTCCTCCTCCTTCTTTCTCCTTCTTTCTCCTTCTTTCTCCTTCTTTCTTCTCCTTCTCCTCCTTCCTTCTTTTCCACCTCTATCATAGCCATTACTGCAAACTGGTGCTGCAGCAGGACCTGGGATAGGATAGCTGGATCAGGTCCCAGTGTGCCAGATGCTGCACAAATGATAGAATCACAGAATCGTAGAATGGTTTAGGTTGGAAGGGACCTTGAAGATCATCTTGTTCCAACCCCCCCGGCCATGGGCAGGGACACCTCCCACCAGCCCAGGTTGCTCCAAGCCCCGTCCAACCTGGCCTTGAACACCTCCAGGGATGGGGCAGCCACAGCTTCTCTGGGCAACCTGGGCCAGGGGCTCACCACCCTCAGCATAAACAATTCCTTCCTTCCTTCTATCTAGTTGAAATCTCCCCTCTTCCAGTTTAAAACCGTTCCCCTCATCCTATGGCTCCCCTTCCTGATCAAGAGTCCCTCCCCAGCTCTCCTGGAGCCCCTTTAGGGACTGGAAGGGGCTATAAGGTCTCCCCGGAGCCTTCTCTTCTCCAGGCTGAATGCCCCCAACTCTCTCAGCCTGTCTTCATCGGAGAGGTGCTCCAGCCCTCCAGTCCCAGCAGCACAGGTCATGGTGTGGCTATCACACCGCCCCTCCTACATTGTTATCACGTGGCTGCTTGTCTGAGCCACAGAAAGCCAAAAATCCCATTTCCCAGAGTCTTAAGTCTAGAGACCGGGCTCCCTGGGGCAGGAGCAAGGTGATGGGTATAGATGGGAGACACCTCTTACTTAAAACGAGCCCCATACTGGTCCCACCAAGCCTTTGTCATCCTGTCTGGGTCAAACCCCTTGAGTAGGAGTGAGGCCCCTCTCCTCCGGCTGACTTTGGAGGAGCTGCGTAATGAATGATTTCTGGAACACGCGTATGTAAATCTCTACCTACAGGTCCCGGAACTTTTGGCAGCAGATAGAAATTAAAGGCTTTTTTTTGTTTAAGGATTGATGAGCTGCAGGTGATGTTGCTCATTTACACCTTTTCCATCTCCTAATGGAAGGGATGCAGTGTCCACTGGCAAATTGAACAAATGCTCTACAGAGCACCTAAAAAGGGATGTGTGTGTGTGTGTGTGTACGCTGCACGTAGACGTGAGCGTTAGCATTTCTAAGAAATAGCAATTCTCCTTTGGAAGCCTAAGTGAACACCACTTTCCGGGAGTTGCCTAATTTAAATCATTTTTGCTCTGTTTTGTCCTATCCATTATTTCCAGCTGTCACGTTAAGTGCCACGAAGACTCTTCAAGAGGCTTCTTTCTGCTTCCCTCTAATAATCCCAGAAACAGGCACTGGTCCCTTTGTCCGGGGCTCTCTCTGATGGCTCTCAGTGTTCAATTTGCTGGAGAGGAACCACTTTGTGGAACAATAGGACAATCAGCGCTGCGGCGGCTCAAGTGCTGCCATCCTGCCCTTGAAGAGGCGGGAGAGGAGTGAGGTGGAATCGTGTTTTGGCCATCACAGTTAATGACTTATAGGAAAAGCTTGGGTGGCAGCTCAACAAAGGTGATCCTGGCTTGCAAAAATAGATGCTTGCATTTCATTTGCTCCAAAATTTGTTGCGGTTTTCACGATCCTTGGTGCTCAAGGAGAGCAATAAGCTCTGGTCTGCAGGTCTGGATTAGGGCTTGGAGTCTGAGTCCAACAGGAGGGTCCAAAGCCTTGAGTGTCAAGGCCAGGATGAAGTCCCGCAGAGATAAAGTGTTGCCTGACTTTCTTGGCTTGTTGAGGAGTATGTAGGGTCCAATGATGGGTCTTCCCATTGAGAGCAGATCCTCGGGGCATGTCGGGCATGTAGTGATAGGACGAGGGGGAATAGTTTCAAACTGGAAGAGGGCAGGTTTAGATTGAACATTAGGAAGAAGTTTTTCACTGTGAGGGTGGTGAGGCACTGGAACAGGTTGCCCAGAGAGGTTGTTGAGGCCCCATCCCTGGAGGTGTTCAAGGCCAGGCTGGACGTGGCCTTGGGCAACCTGGTCTAGTGGGAGGTGTCCCTGCCTATGGCAGGGGGGTTGTAACTGGATGATCTTCAAGGTCCCTTCCAACCTAAACCATTCTATGATTCTATGATTCTATGCCCATCTCCTGCCCCTTGTGCCATCGGTCACTGGTCCAGGTCTGCGCTCCCAGTAACACATCTCTGCTTCAGAAATTCCCTTTGCTGATTGGCTCATGGCAGCTAAAAGTACCCTAAATAAGGCTAAAAGTACCCTAAATATGGCTAAAAGTACCCTGATGATGCTTCACTGGGGGTCAGAAGACTGTTTCTCTCAGTTGCGAACAGCTCTGCGACAACCCTTTTCTAGAGATATTAAGGGAAAAGAGGTGTAAAGATGGAGTTTGATGTATTTTTGAGGAACTCCTTCATACATTGCCTGTGATTGCTTTCTCGTCCAGCCCTCTGGCCCTGGATGTGATGTGATGGAGGAAGGCACCAAGACCGCATGGTGGAGGGAGTCCTTCCTCTCCCAGCTCTGTCCCGGGGACAGCTCGGAAAGCAGGTGAAGAAGGCTGCAGAGTGCAGCTCTTCTATAGGTACATAAAGAAATAAGCCATTACAGTGGGAACTGTTAGGTAATGCTTTAAAAACCCATAAATAACAAGGAAGAAAATAACTTTTCGAGTAAGTTTTAAAAGTAGGAGTAAATTTTGATTTTTAAATCAGAAGCACAGGAACAGTCGCTTCTGACTCTGTCTAAGCCTGAAGCTTGGTCCTTGCAGTGACCACTGTCAGGGGTTGTTCTGCGTCGGTTTTACGTTGGCCGGTGCTGCGTTTCATCTGCCGACGCACTGCTCAGTCCCTTTGCCTGTCGCTTGGCTTTCTTGGATCCTGCTGGAGTTTCTCACAGGTTTTTGTGGCCTTCAAGCCTTATCAAACTTTTTAAGGCACTNGATTGTATGAAGACGACCAAACCAAAGATGGTAGCCTCTTTTGCTCAGTCGCTTCTGAGTCTGTCTAATCCTGAAGCTTGGTCCTTGCAGCGACCACTGTCAGGGGTTGTTCTGCATCGGTTTTACGTTGGCCGGTGCTGCGTTTCATCTGCCGACGCACTGCTCAGTCCCTTTGCCTGTCACTTGGCTTTCTTGGATCCTGCTGGAGTTTCTCACAGGTTTTTGTGGCCTTCAAGCCTTATCAAACTTTTTAAGGCACTGACTTCAGGAATGAAAAAAAGTTTAAAAAACAGCTATTAAAAAAAACCCCCACGTTGGTGTAAAGTGATTTTTGCTCAATCCCAGGTTCATAAAAACCCACTAGAAGTGGGTTCTGTCTTTGGGGAAATCCCTGTGCAAAATATCATAGAATCATAGAATGGTTTAGGTTGGAAAGGACCTTGAAGATCATCCAGTTCCAACCCCCCTGACATAGGCAGGGACACCTCCCACCAGACCAGGTTGCCCAAGGCCACCTCCAGCCTGGCCTTGAACACCTCCAGGGATGGGGCCTCAACAACCTCTCTGGGCAACCTGTGCCAGTGCCTCACCACCCTCAAAGTGAAAAACTTCTTCCTAATGTTCAATCTAAACCTGCCCTCTTCCAGTTTGAACCCATTCCCCCTCGTCCTATCACTCCATGCCCCAGTAAAAAGTCCCTCCCCAGCTCTCCTGTAGGCCCCCTTTAGGGACTGGAAGGCCGCAATAAGATCTCCCCGGAGCCTTCTCTTCTCCAGGCTGAACAGCCCCAACTCTCTCAGCCTCTCCTCATAGGAGAGGTGCTCCAGCCCTCGGATCATCCTCATGGCTCTCCTCTGGACGCGCTCCAGCAGGTCCATGTCCTTCTTGTATATCCCCTTGTGCGTGAATACACCCGGGTGCTTTCCATGAAGTGCCAGGTCTGGAATTGGGTGGAAAGCTGAAAATCTCAGGAAAACTGTCATGACAATACTGGGATCGTTTAGCCCATGTGGTTATGGAAAGAAAAGTTGGAAACTGGACCTCAGAGCGCTCCCAAAGGAAAAGAAAAGAACTCGATGTGCTTACAAGGAAAAAAAGAAAGAAAGAAAAAAAAGAAAAGCACCAAGCTTTGTGTTGAGGACAACCTCATGACTTCGGGATGGTCTGCGGAGTCGGCGCTGCAGCCTTTCCTCCTGCCCGCCGGCAGCTCTGGCTGGGGCTGGCAGTAAGCCGAAACCGTGGTCGAGGAGAGAACTCGCCCTCCGGCTTTTCTTCGGCGGCGAGGAAGGTGGATTGTTTTCCGGCGATGAAATTTCCTATTGAAAAATTGAATGCTTCCTTCTCGCGCTTGTGAATGGGACGCCCGGGAAGCGGAGCACGCTGGTTCCAATTACCAGCCCAGCGAGGCCAAGTGCTGCAGTCGGGCGGGAATTTATACCTTTTCATACGTACTTGAAAAGATAAAACTTTTTTTTTTTTCCTTCTTCTCCTCTTTTATTTTCTTTGTATATGTAATGAATTCAAAGCAGGAGCCCAGCCGGCCAAGCTGCCTTTGATTTGTTCTCATATTAATATTTTATGTCTGAATATGTGCCTAATCGCTCAAATTAGTCAAACTTGCTACCTCTGTTGGGCCAAAAAAAATTGGTCCCGAGGAATGCAGGCTCATTCCTTACTCCCCTTCACGTCATCCCTAGGGGTGGCTTGTTTATGTCTGGGGTTTTCTTGGAAGAAGACCTACTTGGGAGCACGTCTGCAGGGAAAGCTCAGAGTGGTTAATAGCAATCCTAACCTAAAAGTGGCATCACAAGATCATCAAGAAGGTAAATACTGTTGTGGGTGTATGAAGAGGAGGGTTGCTTCCCTTCAGTGATGTGTCCCACACGCATCAAATGCTGTAGAGTTGATTTTTGGCTATCCCAGAGAGTTACTGCTCCACCATTAATGTCAAACGTTTTCTCTTGCTTTCTGGGCAAGGTTTCTGGGTGGAAAAAGATGTTTCTTGAGATACATTGGTGTATGAGCAACAGGGAAGACAGGCAGGACCAGTGTCTATCAACCATGAAGGACAGGGGTGTCATTATAAACTGGAAGGGGGCTCAGGAGGTCAGCGCTCGATTCCCACCTTGGGCACAGCTTTTCTGTGCAGTGTGTCTTACACGGTGTCCAGGTGACACTTCCCCACCAGTAAAATGCCTCCCATGACATATCTGTCCCACCCATTTGAGCTGGGAACTCTTCTGATGTGTCTGTACCGTGCCTGGAGTTCAGTGATGCTGCCCTTGCTTGTGGCCATAATTGACCTGCAAACCAAATACTCATGGTAAGAGTGGCAAGAAATGTGTGATATGAGGCTCTTGGTCTAACAGATCGTGATAAGACCTGTTTCCAGCAACGGGGATATCCTCATCCTGTAGTGGTGCACTTGTTCGTTAATCCCAGTGGATCATCCAGTCTCTCCTGAAACCCGCACATACTTGCTCCCGCAAGTCCTTCAGCAAGGAGCTCTGCAGATCCACCATCTGCTGCAGGGAAACCATCTCTGTTTCCTTGTCTTGAACCTCCTGCTGGCTTAATTTGGTGGCCGTAGGTGAATGAAGGCAACCTGGCAGTAATCGTAAGATGGCACAGTTGCCCATCATAGCAGTTGACCCAGTTGATGGCTTGTTTCATTATAAAGCTGTGAAGAACGAGTCTCCTCCAGGCGCCCCAGTAGAAGGGAACTGGGAGGGAGCAGAGGCACTGGTTTTAGGGACTCACCCTGAGCAGTGATCTGTACGTGTAGAACATCATGGGACATAATATGGCTGTTGGAGGGTAAAGGGCGCAGGTTGCTGAAGGGGGCAAGAGAGGGAGTGGGACATAACTGGGACGTAACCGTCATAACAACACGATATATGAAGTCCCATTTTCCATTCCAAGTATTGAAAGAGGATAGAACTGCTGAATCCAGGTGTTGGGATGGGCTGGGATCACGTAGCTGCCTGGTTTATTTCTACAGGGACCTGCACTGGTGCTCCTCAATGAGACAAAGCCATGAGGAACACCAGCACTGCTTGCCCCTCCAGGACCCCTTCTCCCCAGACCTTCCCCTGCCTGCACGGGCAGGGTGGCTGGCCTAATTTTCAGGCAGCACTGTCTGTAACTGGTGCTAGCTGTGACTGCAGACAGTACCGTAGGCTCCAGCTTTGCATGTGGCCTTCTGCAGATACCTACCAGACCACAAAGACCTCATTGAGGTGGATAGTTTGACTTCCAGGCAGGTGGTGCTGCTCCAGGACCAGGCTGTTGCTTTCCACACGTTCCTTTTGATATGTAAAATGAGAGCGTGTGTCTCTGTTATCCCAGTGTCACCTACAGGTCTTCAAGCAGGATCCCCACTTTCCTGTGGGGTGGCGCAAAGCCTCAACAGAGCCAAAGCTTGCCCTAAAGAGATGGTAGTCTGAGACAAGGGGCGGCAGGTAGATGTAAATAGCTGGAGGAGAATGAAAAAATAATGGTCCTGAAGCAGCCACAGGAGATGCAGAGGTCCCACCACACAAAAAGTAGCTTATGGTATATGGGAATGTTGCGTATGCCTCTGTAGGGTTGCAAAAGACGCACGTTGTTCAGTTGTGTTATTGGGAAATAGTACACGATCATTAGGAGCAAGCTAGAATGGGAACACCTGGAGCGGCAGAGTTAAGGGTGATTACGCAGCCCAGCCCTGGCGTTTCTTCACTTTGGAGAGCTACACGGCATAATTTCATCATAGACTTATATACAGCTAATTGGCACATAGTTTGATATGCAAATAAAACCACCATAAATATCAGAGAAAGATTTAAAGCTGTGCTTTCCACCGTCATGCCACAATCCTTGCTTTTCTGGTCAGTCTAATCTACTCGATTACTCCTTTCATCATCTTGTGTTTTGAAGACGTGGTATCTCTTTCAAAGAACATCTGTCAGACATATATTAATTAGTTAATTTTTCTGCATGGAATTTAAAAACAAGGGTGGGGAACCCAGAGCCCTGAGGATCAGATGCGGTGCGTGGCCAAGTAATTATTTGGAGAGAGTTGGGGTTGTTCAGCCTGGAGAAGAGAAGACTCTGGGGAGACCTCATAGCGGCCTTCCAGTAGCTAAGGTGGGCTAAGAAGAAAGATGGGGACAGATGTTTTAGCAGGGCCTGTTGCGATAGGACAAAGGGTAATGATTTTAAACAAAAAAGAGGATAATTTTAGACTAGATAGAAGGAAGGAATTGTTTATGCTGAGGGTGGTGAGACACTGGCCCAGGTTGCCCAGAGAGGTGGTGGCTGCCCCATCCCTGGAGGTGTTCAAGACCAGGTTGGACGGGGCTTTGAGCAACCTGATCTAGTTGAAGATGTCCCTGCTTGTGGCAGGGGGGTTGGACTAGAATGGCCTTTAAATGTCCCATTCCAACCCAAACTGTCCTATGATTCTATGATTCGTGTAATTATGCAGGGGACTGCTGGTGGGTCCTAAAGGTTTCCAGAAAATACATCACTTTCCCCCACGTGCCCAGCCAAATAATCACAAAACTGCCTGGAGGAGGAAGGGAAAGGATGCTCATCATCAGCTGTTGATCTGGTAAAACACTGTATATCACGAGATTCACAGCAAAGTCATGACAGTAACAACACCAGGCTAAGGACTTTAGTGGGGCTCGTGGTTTCTTTGCCTTGCCCGAAGCCGCGGTGATGAGGTCCCATCTCTCTGTTCTCATACCTCCAGCCGCTTCTGCTTGAATTATTCATGTTGGGTAAATGATCTGCAAACAGCTCCTGCGATCTCCCTGTGATCTGTGTGCCCGTGTGAGACTCACCCCTGCTTAGGTCAGGGCATTTTCTTGTTTCCTTCCTCGCGGCGGGGAGTCCGTGGGAATCTCTGCGTTGCTCACCGCCTCTTTCCGATTAACCCAGCCGTATATTTATTATTTACGCGGTACGACTTGTCCGGCTGTCCCCGGGCGTGCGGTATTATCACTGGATAAGCGAGAGGGCTCCGTGCAAACATCTGTAGCTGTCGCTTGACAAATCCTATTGTAGAAATAACATCGAGGAGCTGTTGTAGGCACTTGTAGGGCAGATGTCCTTGTAAGTGAAGGCAGCGCTGCCAGCTTCTCACCCAGCACAGGAGGCATTTCACCTGCATGTGCATCTCAACAGGGCTTTTCTGGGCTGTTTTTGATATATATATATATGTATGTTTTATGTGTGTGTTTGTTTTCCACAAGTTCTGCTCTGTGTTGATTTTAATCTTTTAGAACGTGTTCTGATTTGGTCCTGGAAAGAGGTTTGTAAAACCAGTGAGAAGGGCAGTTTGTGGCCCGGCAATCGGCAGATGTCCCGTTTACTTTGCAGTCCGTATCGTTAGTAAAAGACGCCGTACGCCCACCTCTGCCAGCACACCCACCCCAGGGATCTGCCCCTCCGCTACCGTCTACTTCATCCCGGCACACTGCGATAAACCAGTCCGCGTTTTGGGATGAGGACTGGGATGCTCCAGGAGCCCGTTGCCAAGCAGAGCTGGAACTGATGTGCCGAGCAAGGCAAGGCTCAGCGGAGAGACAGGGACCCCCAAGTCCCCTCCCCAACTTGAGGGGGTTGCTTTGGGTGAAGAAAGCTCAGTTTAGGGTACCTTCACCCCTTTGGGTGAAAAAAGCACCATTTAGGGTCCCTGCTTTTATACAGTAGCCCTGAGGAGGACATGTGCTTTGCCTAGGGTATCCTTCACCTGCGACATCACCGGAATACAGTAGTGCATTCGGGAAAGAAGATTTTTCTATTAAACCATAGGGAAATTACTGGCCTTGTTAACTAGCGTAGAAGTAACGAACCACAGCAGGGTTACTCGAGAGATTTGGGTCCTGGCTTTGTAAGACTGCATTGTTTCTTTAAACAAGCGAAATAATTTAAGCAAACAAATGAACAAAGAATTTCTGGAAATTAAAAAGTACGGGACGAATGGGATGATTTGCTCATCTTCCGTTTAATAGGAGCAGCGCAGGGAACAATTGCACGGTCGACCTCAGAAATCTATCCATGGTAACTAGTCACAGGAGAGAAAAATAGACAGCCTGCCACCAACTTGGTTTTAAAGTTATATTTTCCATTTTTTCCACGGTTGTGGGCCAGTCGGGGACTTTCCATGAGCAATCAATGTGGCAGAAATCCCCTTCTGCTCTGTAGTGGCCACCGCCGCTGAGCAATGAAAGGTCTGATGCTGGTTTTGGCTTTAGTTGGGTTTTGGTCCCAGTTTCCAGTGGGGCAGACCCTTCCTGCCGAACGCGTCCCACTGGACCAGGGCTATGGGTGGGTGATGCCCCCTTGTCCCTTCCACCTCACGGCCAAGGCTTGTTTGTGATGGGGTCTGGTGGAGGAACCTCACCTTTGGTTTCATCACCTCTACAAGGTGCTGGATGTTAAATCCCAGACTGGCTTTGGGGTCTGCGCAAGCCCTGCGTGATCCGTGTAGCTCTGGACAAGTCCTGTAAGAGTCTGGAGGAAGGACAGAAGGACGCTGCCAGGCTGGAGTTCATCCAAAAATAAATAAACCAAAAATACTGGGCCTTCGGACTCGATCGTCTGTTCCTCAAAAGACATTTTTGGAAGGGATCGCTGTGCTTTTGTTCTTCCATTAGGCAAGTGAGGAGAGAGCATTGTTTTCCTCCCCTCATCCGTTCCCCTTATAGGGGAAGAAGAAGGAGGACTTGGCCACCCCGAGCTGAGCATCTCGGGGGACCTCCCAAACAAAGGGCTGTAGGGAGAAAAGTGCCGTCATCCTGTCCCCGTCATCCTCTTCCCTCCCTTCACCCCGCTCTTGGCACGGCCATGCCCGCCCCGGGGCTGGCGTGCCACGCGTCACTGCCAGCCGGCAGGAGCACGGAGGGGTGTTCCTCGGCTTCCTCCCTGGAAACCCGGCAAACTTCTCTTATCTCCAGGCTTATCGCTTCCCATAGGCTTGGGCAAGGCAACCCTGGAGTTTGTCTTCTGCCAGGGAGGTGTGTTAGCTCCGGGACGGTGTTGACAGCGCACGTGTCCACGTGTGATGGCTTCAATAAAGCAGTACCCCTGAGAAACATCATTTTGGTGTTCTTGGGTGTGGACCAAAGCTTCATCCCGGTGTTGTTTCTCTCCTGTGTGCTGCAGTCATCCATCCCCGATCTGCAGAGAAAGCCTCTGGGTTGGAGAGCACCTCTCCAGCCATGGTCTGCATGATCATTGCAGTAGTTCCCCATACAAAAATACGTGGAGCTGGGATGTTTTTATGGTTTTTTTTTTTTTAATTATTGGTTGTGTAGGTTCTTTACAAAGGACTTGACTAAGACCAACCTGTCTTGTTTTGCCCAGGCTCCAAGGCTGACCCTGCTGAGAGCCCCTGAGATACTGAACTCTATGGGAGTGGAGACCACTTGACTGCACTCGGCACCTTTCAGGATCAAGCCCTAGGTAATTATGCTAATTCTCTGCCTGGATGATGGGTGAAATTTGATGTTCTGGGCTGTGTGGACCATCTGAAATGACATTCCTAGTTATCCATCCCATGAATCCGTGGATTGTTTTTTTTCCCCCCTGAAGGTTGTCACTGTGTAGATCAGTGGCTTGACACTATGATAATAACAATAATAAATATATATAATAAATTATAAATATAAAACAATATATCTCCTTTGCTTCCGGGGGGGAATCATAGAATCACAGAATGGTTTGGGTTGGAAGGGACCTTTAAAGGCCATCTAGTCCAACCCCCCCACCATAAGCAGGGACATCTTCAACCAGATCAGGTTGCTCAGAGCCCCGTCCAACCTGACCTGGAATGTTTCCAGGGATGGGGCATCCCCCACCTCTCTGGGCAACCTGAATTGCTGGATCACCATTTTGGCAATGGTCACCAGCTCTTCTGCTTGGGAAGTTGTCTTGAAGTTAACTTGCAGAAAGCTGTAAAAACAAACCAAAAAAAAACCCCACCCAAAATGTTTTCACTCCCATCAGAATCAATCAAAGGCTTAAAATCTCAATATCTGTTGGCAAGGATGCTTGTTCAGGTGAGACTTTTAAGAAGGGCTCAAAACCTACGACTGCAGGAGCCTGCTTTTTAAAATAAATCCAGCAACTATTTTCTGCAGAAAAACAAATGGTGAAAATCTTATTTAACCAAATTCACAGCAGCTGCGTTCTCTCCCCCAAACCTGGCCTTGTTGTTGTGCCTCTGAGAAATTTTAAATCTTTGCTCCAAGGTGCATAGCTGGAAATCAAAGAGCCTAAGGCCAAGCGGTGCTTATAGGCTCCTGGTGGAGATGCGGTGTCAGCCCGGTGCCTTGCCCTGGTGGCCACGGGCAGGATTTGACCCAAGATTTGTTCTTCCAGCCCCTGAGGCCAGCTCAAACTCAGAGCGTGAGCTTGAGAAGTGAGGATTTTGGGGGTGAGTTTTAGGAGTAAGAAGGAAGGCAGCAGGATGCTGTGGATGTTACTGGGAAGCACTAAGGATGAAGGATCTGGGTCGGGGCAATCCCAAGCACAAATACAGACTCGGTGGGGAATGGCTGGAGAGCAGCCCTGAGGAGAAGGACCTGGGTGTGCTGATCGACGAGAAGCTCAACATGAGCCATCAATGTGCGATCGCAGCCCAGAAGGCCAACCGCATCCTGGGCTGCATCAAAAGAAGTGTGGCCAGCAGGGCGAGGGAGGTGATTCTGCCCCTCTACTCCACTCTCGTGAGACCCCACCTGGAGTACTGCATCCAGCTCTGGAGTCCCCAACATAAGAAGGACATGGACCTGCTGGAGCGTGTCCAGAGGAGGGCCACGAGGATGATCTGAGGGCTGGAGCACCTCTCCTATGAGGACAGGCTGAGAGAGTTGGGGCTGTTCAGCCTGGAGAAGAGAAGGCTCCGGGGAGATCTTATTGCGGCCTTCCAGGCCCTAAAGGGGGCCTACAGGAGAGCTGGGGAAGGACTTTTCACTGGGGCATGTAGTGATAGTACGAGAGGGAATGGCTTCAAAGTGGAAGAGGGCAGGTTTAGATTGAACATTCAGAAGAAGTTTTTCACTTTGAGGGTGGTGAGGCACTGGCACAGGTTGCCCAGAGAGGTTGTTGAGGCCCCATCCCTGGCAGTGTTTAAGGCCAGGCTGGACGTGGTCTAGTGGGAGGTGCCCCTGTCCATGGCAGAGGGGTTGGACTGGATGATCTTCAAGGTCCTTTCCAACCTAAACCATTCTGTGATTCTATGATCTCCTCCAGGGTTGGCTTCCTGGGCGAGATGATATTCCCTACTAAATTCTCTGTGCTGCTAAAAGTATCGGTCAACGGAGGGTTATAATTTTTAACCCTGTCTGTCAGATTCCCCCCCCCCCNGATGAATAAAACCCCACTGATTTGAGCGGAGGTTAAAGCCCAGCTCCTGAGATGAGGGTGGTGTGGGGATTGTGTGTCGCTGGCTGCTCTCCCAGAGCGTCCTCTCCCCGTGCGGGAACAGAGGGGTTATTCTCCATCCCTTGCAGCTCTGTATGGTGACATTTTCGGGACCCTGGCCTGAGGACTTTGACTGGGTTGTTTCCTGTTATGACAATCTCCATTTCAAACGCTCTATGACAGCATTGTGCAGGGAATTTTTTTTTTTTAAAAAATAATAATCCACCCCGTATCCTTCTCTCTTGGATATTGTGTTGGGCCGTGGGGAGCTGAGCTCACGTTTCCAATGGGGAGGGGGAAGACACGGATGGTGAAACGGGCTCAGAAAGTGAAAGGGAGGAAAAATGAAGAATGAGGAAGAAGAAATCACAGAATCATAGAATTGTCTAGGTTGGAAGAGACCCTTGGGATCATCGAGTCCAACCATCTACCCTACTCTACAAAGTTCTCCCCTACACCATATCCCCCCAACGTTGAAATGTGTTCAACGTCAGGGCTGCAGTGGGATGTTTTTCCCCATCCACTCTGAGTTTGTGGGGACGGGGTGCTTTCTCGGTGCCGAAGCTCATGTGCTCTGTGTTTAAACCGCTGCTGTCAAAGCTTGGAGAGTAACTAAAACAAAAATGTCACAGGTCAAATGGATGTTTTTCCACTTGACCGGAGCGTAATGTAAATCCTGGGGAAGGAAATAACCCACCAAACATCTAGAAGCCCCGTGTCTGCGTCCCCCACCCCGATGCTGGCTGCTGGTGGCAGGTCCTACTTGGACCTCCAACCTGGTGGCAGCTGCCTCCCTCAACATCCCGAAACGTTCTGCGGGCAGCATCCTCTCCCCAGTAAATTTTTTGTGCCAATTTAACAGTGTCAGATCCAGATTTGATCTAGGTCAGCGATTAGGAGGATCGAGAGGTTGCTTCAGGTGAGCGTGGCAGGAGAGAAGACATCTGCCTGCTGAGGAGCCTGGGCCGGAGGCTCATCCTAAGCCCCTACAACACATCTTCAGCCAAGGGCTGATCTTTCCTGTGATAAATTCCGAGGATTTGGAGGGGCAACGGTCCCAGGGAGCATCGAGGCGAGCGCGTCTCCGCCGCTGCTTCGCCCCGTCCCTCGCAAAGTCCCCCCCGAGGTTTCGGCGTGGCCGATTGCTCTTCGATGTGTTGTAACCTGAAAATAAGGATAGATAAAGGCGAAATGATCTGGGAGCGATGCCAAGCCAAAGGCACTGAATTATTAAGAGATCCGTATCTGGATAACAGATTTATGCTCTTTAACCACTTTTAAGAGAAAATACGGTGTTTGCAGGACCGGGTTGGGTTCGTCCTAAGCAAGAGAGCTCTCTTTTTAAAATTGCATTGCTTTTATTATTATTATTTCAATAATAATAATAATATTTCCACAGTGAAGCCATATATGAGAATATTATTTGCGTAGGAACTGGAAATGAACCTGAAATGATCGGCGTATTTTTTAAAGGCACTTTACAAGTCACTCGGCATTGGAAAAGGTACAACTATCCGTCAAAGCAAGGCTTGGGGATAAAATAATTAGAAATCACACAACCATAGCAAAGGAAGATTAGCGCTAAAATTAGAAGCCATAAAGTTGTTTTTAGATTAGGCTGGAATCGGGGCAGGCTGTTTTATTGCACTGTGTTACTTAAGAAAATGCAAGGTGAATTGCCTGCATTTGGTTGTGTTGCAATGGAAATGCTGTCCCTAATGTTAGGTGGGATGATCTATGAGATAATTTTCCGGGTAAATCCTTAGGGAATGGAAGTACGAACCACCATGAAAGATGACAAGCTGCTAAAGGAGCTGGGTTCGGTGCTGGGCTCTTCCTCCCGCTCCCTGGGGATGTCACGGAATCACTGAATGGTCAGTGTTGGAAGGNCCCTCTGGAGCTCACCCAGTGCCACCCCCTGCCATAGCAGGGGCACCTACAGCAGTTGCACAGGACAGTGTCCAGGTGGGTTTGGAATGTCTCCAGAGTGGGAGACTCCCCCACCTCTCTGGGTAATGTCTGGTAAGGTCGGTCTGCTCCTAGTTTTGTTTCACGGTTGTAGTGGCCAAGTGCCCACATTGCATCCAGAAACAGTGGTGGGATGGCCAGGGTGGGTGCGGAAGGGTCTGCACCCACAGGTGGTGTGGGTGCAAGTCAGAGCTGCTGCGGTCCCTGAACTTGGTCTTTGGGGACAGATAGCAATGTTAGATGGGACACAGCCCGTGCAACTTCATCGCTTCATATATCTGCTGGAGCTCCTTATGAGTGAAAAGGAATGAATCCTCTATCAGAGGAGGGCCCCAAAAATAATCCAAGGGCTGGAATATCTCTCCTGTGAGGACAGGCTGAGAGAGTTGGGGTTATTCAACTGGAGAAGAGAAGGCTCCGGGGAGACCTTACTGTGGCCTTTCACCATTTAAAGGGGGACTGTAAGAAAGATGACCTTTAAAGGTCCCTTCCAACCCAATCATTCTATGATTCTATGATCTGTCGTAGAGGCTGTATTATATCTGGAAAGTGTGTAACGCAGTGGGACCCACCTTCACTCTCAGCTGGCATCAGCTCATAGAGGTGCATGTCTCTCTAGTGCTGGTCTTCACAAGGATCTGCCACTGTACTGGGCAGCGGATGGTTTTTTTGGATCCTGGTGACAAAGAAGGAGCCAAAAGTATGTCCCATTTGGCACACGAGGACTTGTGGTTTGACGGGAGCAGGACAGAGAAGGGGACAAGGGGGAGTGATATGGGACAGCTTCAACATCAAAAGTGGCTGAACAGACTAAGCCCTTCAGTCTGGAGGAGGAGCTGAGGAGGTATCTAAAGTGGGGCGTATAAGCTCTACATGGTGTGGAGGTGGACAGGGAAGAGTTATTTGTTGTGTCTTGCAACACAAGAGCTAGAGAAAAAACGTGAAACGATTGGGCAGAGGCCTTAAACAGAAGGACTTGCTTTTTTATAAAACATGTAATTAAACAGTGAACCTCACTGCCACAGGATGTTGCGGATGCCAAAAAGTATAAATGGCTTCAAAAACCGATTAGGGAACTTGTGGACGAAAGGTCCATCAAGGGCTGTTAGCGCAGTGCTGCAGGTGCAGCCACCGAATTGGAAAGCACCTCAGCTTCTTGCTCTCCATCGGGAGGATATACCCGGAGAAGTACTCCATGTATGCCCCCTTTCATACACCCCTTGGCCACCCTCAGAGTTGAGAGCTTGGGCTGGAGGACCTCAGGCTCCAGCTTTGGTGTTGAACCCAATTCATGCTGGTGGAGGACAAGGACAGCCGTGTCTGCTGTCCCTCTCTGCTGGGCTTCCCGTGGCAAATGCATGCCCATCCCTGTAGATTGGACATCACCAAACTGGGCCAGCTGGGTGTTGTGGGGCGTGATATTCCCTAATATATCAGCAAGCCTTCCCCTACGAGTTGGCTTACTCCAGCATGCCTGGCCAAGGCAGGAGCACAGGTCTGGATGGGTTAAGATCCTCCAGAGATAATGTCCTACCACCAAATTCCTCCTAAGTCCAAGTGAACATCTCAAGAGGGTGCGGGGTAGGGAGGAACCGGCATGCTCCATGTATGAATTCCTTTGGAGAAAAAGTGTCTTGTTATTAAGAAGCTTTCTGATATAGTTGGAAAGGTCTAACATGAGCAAGAGGTTAGGCACATCCAGTGGTTTTCACCATGGAGGTGGCCTGTCACCCAGAGGAAGGTGACTTCTTCAGTGCTAGTGCCTTGAAACGGGGAGTGGGGGATTTCTGGGTGAAAAACCTGAACTTTGTGGGATGTGCTGCCTAAATATGGATGTGACTGGGCAAATCCCTTCGCCCGGTCCCAAGGTGGCTGGGTACCCTCCTGGCCAGGAAGCACCAGCCCTGCTGTGACCACCCGCAGCATCTTGTCGGCACGTGCATTTCCCGGTGCCTGCGACGGGAGAGTGGAGTCAGCAGACTGCCTGCTCCCCCCGAAACACTCCCCGCCGCGCCTCCAGCTCACTGAAAGCAGGACAACTCCTCATCGACTCTTTGTAGCCCAAGAACAGAGCCTTGGAAAAGTCCGGCAGCGGGAACTTTACTAATTCCGACTAATGACTCCGAAATACTGACTGAGGGGAACAATTGGGCACCATCAAAAGGCGCAGACAAAAGAAATGCACTGTATTGTAATAGCAAACGGAGCTGAATTTGGTCTGATGGAGTACCTTTCATATTCAAAGCATTTCAAAGCCCTTTGCAGAGTAATGAGCTGCATGCTGACAGCGGGGATGGTTGAGCGGTCTTTATGTGCCCAACAATAGCTGGCACAGCCGGCAGAGAAGGACCTGCTCATGGTGGGAGAGGGGATGGTGACCGGGATGCTGGGGTTATCCTGCGCTTTCCTGGTTTTTTTCAGAGCTATTAGATCTCTAGGTAGCATTTGGATGGGCATTGGAGGTGATCAGGCAAGACCTATTGGCCTTTCGAGACTTAAAGGGGGCTCGAAAGGAAGATGGGGACAGACTTTTTAGGAGGGCCTGTAGCAAGGGGACAAGGGGTGATGATTTTAAACTAAAAGAGGGGACATTCAGACTGGATAGAAGGAAGAAATTGTTTATGCTGAGGGTGGTGAGACACTGGCCCAGGTTGCCCAGAGAGGTGGGAGATGCCCCATCCCTGGAAACATTCCAGGTCAGATTGGACGGGGCTCTGAGTTGAAAATGTCCCTGCTGATGGCAGGGGGGTGGGACTAGATGGCCTTTAAAGGTCCCTTCTAACCCAAACTACTCTATGATTTTATGATTCTATGAATCATAGAATGGTTTAGGTTGGAAGGGACCTTGAAGATCATCGAGTTCAACCCCCATGCCATAGACAGGGACACTTCCCACTAGACCAGGTTGCCCAAGGCCACGTCCAGCCTGGCCTTGAACACCTCCAGGGATGGGGCCTCAACAACCTCTCTGGGCAACCTGTGCCAGAGCCTTACCACCCTCAAAGTAAATGTTTAATCCTAATGTTCAANGTCCTATCACTCCATGCCCTGGTAAAAAGTCCTTCCCCAGCTCTCCTGTAGCCCCTTTAGGTACTGGAAGGCCGCAATAAGATCTCCCTGGAGCCTTCTCTTCTCCAGGCTGAACAGCCCCAACTCTTTCAGCCTCTCCTCATAGGGAGAGGTGCTCCAGCCCTCGGATCATCCTCGTGGCTCTCCTCTGGACACGCTCCAGCAGGTCCATGTACTTCTGATGTTGGGGACTCCAGAGCTGGATGCAGTAGTCCAGGTGGGGTCTCATGAGAGTGGAGTAGAGGGGCAAGAGTGGCTGTGATTCCTCTGTTGTCCTTGCGCTGCTTCTGTGTCCATAGATGAGTCGTGCCCACTGTGTGTCCATCTAGCAGCCATCCATTAGTGCTCTGGGCTGGGCGTGCTGGGGAAACGTGGGAAAAATGGGATTTGTTTTGGAAGGGGCAGAGGGGGTTGAGGCACCCAGGACAGTCTGTGAGATGGGATTATTCTTTCCTTCTTGGAACTGTGCAGGACTCCCTAGGTGTACCTATGGGTCTGCTCATCTTGGCATTGCTTAGAGGGTCAGGCAGCTCGGCCTGAAGGACTGGGAAGGTCTCTCGATGGGAAGGTCTCTCTACTTCATCCTCCCAGGAGTGCAATAAGGTCAGTGTCTGGTCCTGTGGTTTTACCTGTTCCTATGGACCCCCAGGTCTTTCATGTGTAGGTCTGTGCTCTTGACGGGCTCAGTTTCTCTTCCCTTCTTTTATCTTTGGGGAAACAGAGGTTGAGAAACACGTCGTGACTCAGACGAGAATCCCTTGGCACAGCTGGGAATCGACCTTGGCCTCCCAGGTCACCGGCTGGTCCTCTAATCTTGCGGTCTCCATGACAATTTCGTGAAGGCCCACATACCACTTCAGCTCTTTAATTTTAGCAAAGCCAGAATAGCATCGCCGCAGCTGCCTGAGCAGATCTCTTAGTCC
>VUYV01000015.1:7800076-7846806 GCA_008711295.1 Anarhynchus alexandrinus | reverse complement strand
TTTTTTTCTCTCTTTTTTTTTTTTTTTGGAAAAGAGGAAATAAATGTACCTACCCCACCCTAAGGGGACTGCACAAATCTGTCAGCCCGTGGCGGGTGGGGGCAGGAGGCAGCTGGGCTGCGTTAAGGACATAGCCCTTGGGAGGGAAGGGGTTGGGGGCATGGGTGGGGGGGCTTGGCCGCCTGCCTGGTGCTGCAGGCAGGGAGGGGGATGCTGTACCGGGCTATATTTGGAGATCCCAGGCTGTGACGCTCTCTGCAGAGCCATGGGGACTTGGGATGAATTAATTTTACCCGGGGTTGGAATAAAAGNGGACTGGAAGGCCGCAATAAGATCTCCCCGGAGCCTTCTCTTCTCCAGGCTGAACAGCCCCAACTCTTTCAGCCTCTCCTCATAGGAGAGGTGCTCCAGCCCTCGGATCATCCTCGTGGCTCTCCTCTGGACACGCTCCAGCAGGTCCATGTCCTTCTTATGTTGGGGACTCCAGAGCTGGATGCAGTACTCCAGGTGGGGTCTCACGAGAGTGGAGTAGAGGGGCAAGAGTGGCTGTGATTCCTCTGTTGTCCTTGCGTTGCTTCTGTGTCCATAGATGAGTTGTGCCCACTGTGTGTCCATCTAGCAGCAGTCCATTAGTGCTCTGGGCTGGGCATGCTGGGGAAACGTGGGAAAAACGGGATTTGTTTTGGAAGGGGCAGAGGGGGTTGAGGCACCCAGGACAGTCTGTGAGATGGGATTATTCTTTCCTTCTTGGAACTGTGCAGGACTCCCTAGGTGTACCTATGGGTCTGCTCATCTTGGCATTGCTTAGAGGGTCAGGCAGCTCGGCCTGAAGGACTGGGAAGGTCTCTCGATGGGAAGGTCTCTCTACTTCATCCTCCCAGGAGTGCAATAAGGTCAGTGTCTGGTCCTGTGGTTTTACCTGTTCCTACGGACCCCCAGGTCTTTCATGTGTAGGTCTGTGCTCTTGACGGGCTCAGTTTCTCTTCCCTTCTTTTATCTTTGGGGAAACAGAGGTTGAGAAACACGTCGTGACTCACGCGAGAATCCCTTGGCACAGCTGGGAATCGACCTTGGCCTCCCAGGTCACCGGCTGGTCCTCTAATCTTGCGGTCTCCATGACAATTTCGTGAAGGCCCACATACCACTTCAGCTCTTTAATTTTAGCAAAGCCAGAATAGCATCGCCGCAGCTGCCTGAGCAGATCTCTTAGTCCCGAAACCATTTCTGTGGCAGGGATGTTCCTTGCCCTTTGCGAGGAGAGGAAAAGGTTAATTGCATTTTTTTTTTCCTTTTTTTTTTTNTTTTTTTTTTTGGAAAAGAGGAAATAAATGTACCTACCCCACCCTAAGGGGACTGCACAAATCTGTCAGCCCGTGGCGGGTGGGGGCAGGAGGCAGCTGGGCTGCGTTAAGGAAATAGCCCTTGGGAGGGAAGGGGTTGGGGGCATGGGTGGGGGGGCTTGGCCGCCTGCCTGGTGCTGCAGGCAGGGAGGGGGTTGCTGTACCGGGCTATATTTGGTGATCCCAGGCTGTGACGCTCTCTGCAGAGCCGTGGGGACTTGGGATGAATTAATCTTACCCGGGGTTGGAATAAAAGATCTGCAGCAAAGCCTCTGGTTTGGGGTTAGAACATGAGCTCCGGGGTGAGGAAGGAGATCTCAGACCTTCTCCTGTGTGAGCTGGGGCCTTCGCTACACCAGATCCCTTTTAACCAGGATAACCAAATTCTGGCAACCTCCTGGCTTCTCTGGAGGACCACGCTGGGTTGGCGTTGGGTTTGTCGTGTCTCCCCCATCCCAGCAGAGAAAGGAGGATGGGAAGCAGACTGAGATGTGTTGGAAACCTGGATTCTCCTCCCTTCTCCATCTGCGTTTCCATGGCGCCTGCGCTCCAACTGGGCCGGGCTGATGTCATGGCAAGACTTCCTCTCACAGGCTGTCATCCCGCAGCGGGGATTTGATGGTGTGCAGACCGCTTTGCTGTTTCCCTTCCCGTCTGAGGCTGACCGGTGGTGCTTTCCAAGCAGGGGTGTCTCAAGGGGCCGGTTGAGTGGCAGCGGTAGCAGAGGCAGGTTCTCCATGATGACCCAACCTTGTGTGGGTATTTTGGTACCGCTTCTGAATTTAATGCACAAAGGAATATACAAAGAGCCAACATTTTAAGTTTCTTTGGGGGCTGATTGCCATAAAGTCTCCTGTGGTAGAGCCATAAGGTCAAAGCAAAGTAGCAGGGTTGTATCTTGAAACAACTCAAAGCAACTTTCANATGACCCAACCTTGTGTGGGTATTTTGGTACCGCTTCTGAATTTAATGCACAAAGGAATATACAAAGAGCCAACATTTTAAGTTTCTTTGGGGGCTGATTGCCATAAAGTCTCCTGTGGTAGAGCCATAAGGTCAAAGCAAAGTAGTAGGGTTGTATCTTGAAGCAACTCAAAGCAGCTTTCAAGCTTCTCGTCTTGTTGAGCTTCAGGTCGTCTAAATTCAAAGCTATTGTGTGTGTGATGTTTCCACAGAACCCATCCAAATCCTTCTCCTTTTGCTTTTACATCAGCAGTGGCCAGCGTGACAAACCTGTACTCATCTTTTGAGCATAGTAGGAGGCAAGTCAACTCTGGAGGCTCAGGGGAGATTGTGCTCGGAGGAGGACCAAGGCTGAAGGTGGAGGTGGTGGTGCTGGTGGTGTGTTTGTGGGATTACATCCTCATGCTCTTAGCCAGATGGATGCTTTGCCCGTGGTTCGCGTTTCAGCTGAATGGTGCGGTAGGCACAGGAGGGAAGATGTTAGGAAGGCAAGAAATGGGTTTATAATCCCAAGAGAGCACCGCTTGGTCTAGGAGAGCATCGGTGGAACCTCGCTGGTGTTTTCCAGAGGAGGGACAGACCTGCTGAGCCTGGGCGTCCCCGNAGGCTGTCATCCCGCAGCGGGGATTTGATGGTGTGCAGACCGCTTTGCTGTTTCCCTTCCCGTCTGAGGCTGACCGGTGGTGCTTTCCAAGCAGGGGTGTCTCAAGGGGCCGGTTGAGTGGCAGCGGTAGCAGAGGCAGGTTCTCCATGATGACCCAACCTTGTGTGGGTATTTTGGTACCGCTTCTGAATTTAATGCACAAAGGAATATACAAAGAGCCAACATTTTAAGTTTCTTTGGGGGCTGATTGCCATAAAGTCTCCTGTGGTAGAGCCATAAGGTCAAAGCAAAGTAGTAGGGTTGTATCTTGAAGCAACTCAAAGCAGCTTTCAAGCTTCTCGTCTTGTTGAGCTTCAGGTCGTCTAAATTCAAAGCTATTGTGTGTGTGATGTTTCCACAGAACCCATCCAAATCCTTCTCCTTTTGCTTTTACATCAGCAGTGGCCAGCGTGACAAACCTGTACTCATCTTTTGAGCATAGTAGGAGGCAAGTCAACTCTGGAGGCTCAGGGGAGATTGTGCTCGGAGGAGGACCAAGGCTGAAGGTGGAGGTGGTGGTGCTGGTGGTGTGTTTGTGGGATTACATCCTCATGCTCTTAGCCAGATGGATGCTTTGCCCGTGGTTTGTGTTTCAGCTGAATGGTGCGGTAGGCACAGGAGGGAAGATGTTAGGAAGGCAAGAAATGGGTTTATAATCCCAAGAGAGCACCGCTTGGTCTAGGAGAGCATCGGTGGAACCTCGCTGGTGTTTTCCAGAGGAGGGACAGACCTGCTGAGCCTGGGCGTCCCCGTGGGGGCTGTGGGAAGATGCAATGCCTGGTGGCAAGGCATAGCCCTGGGGTAGCGGGGGCTCTCCCTGTCCCCTCTGGCACGGCTCTGGGGCGAGGGACTCATCTGGATTTAGCAGAATGGGTTTCCTTGCCTCCTGTCTGGGATTCACCATCTGTTTGAGCTTTTAATATCACTTCATTCTCCCTCCCTACATCCCACGCCCCTGTCCCAGATGTATTTTTTTAAGTGGCTTTAATTAACTTACATTTTCCTGTGCGTGACAGCTCCTTGAGGTTTTGGTAGCTGTTTTCTGTCCTTCCACAGTTGTCACTGACATGTAGCACTTTCCCTGCAGACCGGCCTTCAAGCCTACCGTGTTTTTTTCCCCGCTCTGCGGAATTATTTTAACATACTGGAAGGAAATGGTTTCCATGTGAGCCTTGTTACACACACTCAGTTGATTATTAGGTGCGATTTTCCTGATCCCTGCTGGTATCTACGAGGACTTTGAGCGAGGAAGCCGGAGGGGCGTAGGATGATGGTTTAGGTCAGATAGATTTATCTTCACGAGTGACAAGACTGATAACTCTGGAGTGGCATGGCTACAGGTGTTATCATTTGGGTGTCTCCTCAAGAGTGAAGGTTAATGTCTTGCCACTACTGATCCATCACGGTGTTATCTACAGGATTTATAGGTCTTCTTGTGCCTTTCCAGCAATGGCGGGTTCGCTTTTCCAGAGCTCAGAGCTATCTACCTGGTCCCTGGTTGCAGCAACCATAGGGATCGCGTCAGCAAACCCCTCCTCTCTCAGGTTCGTTTGCTTTTAAACCCAATGTTAGGAAAAAATCTCTGCTTGTCATTGTGTAGTATTGCACTTCCCCAGTGGAGGGAGGTGGGATGGATGGGGGCAAGCCCGGCGTTGGAGTCCTCTCCCAAGGGAAGGCATCAGATGAAGGCAAGACAAGCCCCGATCCTGCCTTCCCGAGGATGTCCCTAAGAAATGTGAGCAGGAGGATGGTNGTTGCAGCAACCATAGGGATCGCGTCAGCAAACCCCTCCTCTCTCAGGTTCGTTTGCTTTTAAACCCAATGTTAGGAAAAAATCTCTGCTTGTCATTGTGTAGTATTGCACTTCCCCAGTGGAGGGAGGTGGGATGGATGGGGGCAAGCCCGGCGTTGGAGTCCTCTCCCAAGGGAAGGCATCAGATGAAGGCAAGACAAGCCCCGATCCTGCCTTCCCGAGGATGTCCCTAAGAAATGTGAGCAGGAGGATGGTGGGGAGCAAAGAGGGATTCAGATCTTAAAGTCAAATCTCTTTAAAAATAAATAAATAAAAAAAGCAGCAATAAATCCAGCAAATTAAAATAAAAAGGCAACTAACATGAGTGACAATTGTACAGTATCCGACAACACCGCATCCTGGATTCCAGTGGGATAGGAAATATGAAGCAAAAATCACTCAGGTGCTTCTAGATAGCGATAAGGAAAGCAATTCCCATTTACCGGTGGAAATAAAATAAGAGGTCCTGATAAACCCTCCATGACTAGACTGGATTAGGGCTCTAGCTGTGAAAATTCATTATGGGCATGCAAAAGAATGCATATCTCGCCGAGCTAAACTGACTACAAACACCATTTATCTGGAGAAGAGACGATTCACTCGGAATAAATAGATTTCTTTAAAAGGGGAGGGGGGGGGGCATCTGTCAGAAATCTGTATCTCTGCCTTGTCATTTTTTATGCAAATAAGTCTCACACCTTTCTAAACCATGAAGGATGACTTTGTGTTGGAACAGTGATCTTAAGCTGTTCCAGCAACTCCAGGGCCAGGAGCTGCTGATTTCAGGAAGGCTTCTGGTGGCAAGAAGTGCCAGTCCTTGTCAATGGGGATAATGCAGTTTGGTTGGATGTTTTCAGAGTTCCCATAAAAAACCCCATTGCTTCACACTATTTTCTATCAATTATTTTATATTAATTATTTCATATTTGTTATTTTATATTAATTATTCTATATTAATTATTTTATTTTATTTTACTTTATTTTATTTCATTTTATTTTATTTTATTTTATTTTATTTTATTTTATTTTATTTTATTTTATTTTCCTGTTCTCTGTAGGCATAACTTCCTATCTGGGTCACATGCAGAAGGGAGCCCGTGGCACGTTCTGCTCTGTCCTTGTCTTCAGCTCTCTTCCTTTCAGTATCAGCGCAGGTTAAAGCTGCATCGCTCTGCTGGGTAGGGCTTAGTGGAACAGGATGCATTTGAGCTTCAGTCCATGGTTGACTTTGAGGTGGTTGTAGGTGGCTGCAGAAGCACTTACAGTGGTATGTAGGGACCAAGCATGATCTAACACCTTTCGTTCTAGCAATTAAATAGCTCAGGATGCTAATTTTAGAAATAGAATTGAGCTGGTAGGAGCCACGAATGGTGGATGAAATCTTAATGTTCCCTTCGGTGAAGAGAGTGTTGAGCCAATGTTAAATGAACGGGGAGGGGGGGAACAAACAGAAAAAGATCTCTAGAAGTTTTTTCCTGACAAGGAGGTTTTAGTTTTTGGTCCTGTGTTTTGGAAAGGCTCCTGATGAATCATGTGGCCCCAATTCGGTATGTGTGAACAAAGCTCCAGAGGTGGAAGCCTGACCCCACAAACCCACCAAGCTCCCATCTCACACGGTTTGGGAGAAGCGGATCTCCTCTCTAAGGCAACGTGAATGCTCGGAGAGTAGAGGGATCCAGGTGTGACATCGTATGTGTTCATAAAAAGGTTGCAGGGCACACAGAGAACCTGGGTTATGGAAAAGCACATTCAAAGGACTTTCCTAAATGCTTGATCCCAGATTTCTCAGGTACCTTCTCCATTACAGCCAGGAGAGATATTTGCACTGATTTCTGGCTTTGGTGATCTTAGCGTTGCCTTTCCCTCTCTGGCCTTAGGAGACCACATCAGTAGATGGCTTCTGGTGGGAGGAGAGGGACAGGTCCTTTGATGAGCAGGAGGGACCGACCACCCGGCCATGTTGATGTTGGCCATCACGTGAATCTCTTTCACTTCTTCAGGGGCATTTTACATTTGTGTTTTGCCCTCCTCATTTCTGCAGCGCCGGACTGGCCAGGCTCTTGCAGTGCTCTGGAGTGATTCTGCTAATGGGATCTGACCTGATGGCTTTGCATGTTTTAAGTAAATTAAACACAGCTGCTAGGAAAATCCAGTAACCTTAACAGCACCATGGCTCCGTTGTCTGCATTGTAATTACAGCGGCAACTGCCTGGAAGTTCTACTTTCTGGTTTATTTTTAAATAACTTCTGAGCTACCCTTTGATCAACTGCTTCATCCCCGAGTCCTGCCTGTCCTCTTCCTTGCTCCGGGTTTAACCCTTGCTTCTTCTTCAAGCGTCCGTCTCATTGCAATTTAAGTCAGTCGCAAATGCGAGCGGCTGATTGCAAAAAAAAAACCAAATGACACTCTTCCCTGAATATATCCTCTGATTCTGAGCTGAGGGTGAATCTGGGGAGGATTTTAAGCCAGAGCTTATAGGGTGCGTGAATACCCCTGGCATTGAGAGAAGTGTTTTCTGGATGGTGGGGAAGTGCATCTTGAAGTACGCAGCTTTTTTCTGTTGCTTCAACCGAAATCCTGTGTACCCCTTCAGAGAGATGGGCTTTCTGTCACAGTGACAACACTTTAATCAGAAGCAAAAGGAGTTAGTTTCATGTAGGAAGCAAAACTAGGAGCCTAATTAATTTTCCCTCTTCAGCCCATGAGTGGAAGCCGTGCTTGCAAGAGCGAACAATCAACTCCCCCATGGGTGGAACTGCATGCTCCTTCCCTGTGTTAAAAACTCACCCCATCTTCCCTGCAGGATCTACATGGGCTTAAATTTCTGGAGAAAACCTGGGCTGAGGGAAATATCTTAGGATTTTGCATCAGACTCTGCAAAATGGCTCAAAAACCAGCTGAATTTTAGGTGTGTCCCAGTGCAAGAAGGGAGGTTGGCTCAGCATCATGGGATGGTGGTCCCACATTGAGTGCTCCAGAGCTACAGCTCCCCAGCTGCACTCAAGGTCACATCGTATTTGGTTATAGAAGCATAGAACCGGAGTGGTTTGGGTTGGAAGGGACCTTCAAAGGCCATCTAGTTCAAGTCCCCTGCCATGAGCAGGGACATCTTCAACTAGATCAGGTTGCTCAGAGCCCCATCCAACCTGACCTGGAATGTTTCCAGGCATGGAGCATCAACCACCTCTCTGGGCAACCTGGGCCAGCGTCTCACCACCCTCAGCGTAAATCATACTTCTGGTTACCCTTCGTCCTGCTGGTACATGGGATGAGCTTTCTCCTGGAGATCTGAGGGTACTTCCAACAGAGCCGTTTCCAACCTGACTTCTTTTCCACCGGGCTGGCCAGGACAGGCACATCTCCACTGTGATGCCCTGGTCTGCTCTCCTGTCTGCTGTCTGCAGCATGTCATCGTATAGCCGCATCGGAGAGCGAAGCGGGTGCCTGTGCGTTTGATCTGGGCGAAAGCACTGAGTGAGTGTGATTGAGGTTGTAAAGTTTATGAGATTCTGCGGTTTATGGTAAATTTTAAATTGACTTTGCAATCAGGGGACATTAGAGTTTTTAAAGGAAAGCCGGTGTGATGTGTTGCAGAACACAAGGTGGTAATTTCCCCTCTTATATTGATGCTATCAACAGTACAGAATGAAGCAGCTGCTTCTCAGAAGATTGGGTTTTTTCATGCATTCGATTTATGTAGTTTATAGACGATTATTTATTACGTGGGGTTTTTCCCCCCTTTACTGGCTTTCCCTCTCCCTCCATTACTAGAATAACGCAGCTCCATCTTATCTACCACTTGAAATCTGTAGATTTCAAAGCCCTTTCCAACCACGGCCGACATCATTGTTTCCATTTTCACACAGGAAGGGGAAAATGGAGGGCCGGAGATGGGAACGGATGTCAGCCCAAAGACGTAGCCAGGCCACTCCTCCTCCTGAGCACGATCCACGCACTCGTTTCTCCCCGGGTCGGGAGGGATGAGCTGTCTCAGGGCATTTTTGGCTGGAAAACGCAGTCCCTGGCAAGCCCTGGTCCAGCAAGGAGAGCCCTGTGCTGCTGCTCTGCCCGTGTGGCACCCCAACATCTACCGTGGGTGCTGCCAGCATCCGCCCACGTGGCCACCATCAGCTGCCAAAGCAGCCTTTATCCATACACAAAAAGGAGTCGCTATTAAAAACGGCAATAATCATCACAAACACTCTCCTAGGCGATGAAACACCCACACGTGGCCGTGCATGATGGAAGTGCCTTTTCAAAGGACGTTTGCCAGGTGGGGTTTTCTGCAGGGACGTGGGTGACTTGCTTCCCTTGACTCCGGTGGGCTTCTCCAGGACATTGCCCTGTTTGAGGCAACACAGACTTTCAGCGGGGCTCAGGCTCTGAAGTTGCTCTGTTAGTTGACACAAATGGGGTTTTTAGCTCAGCAGGATATTTTTTGGTAAGGTGGGATTCATCTGTCCACATTTAGATACCTGGATGGTGGCCATCTCTTCCCTAGTTGCCCGGGCTGCCTTCGCCGTTGATGGAGAGCAGTAGGCACAATATCAGCGGTAGGGTTTCTCTTCTCCTAAGGGAGATGTCTAGTTGAGATCAGCTGGATCTTGCTGTGGCTTCTCTCCTTTGCTGATGAAGGGAGTCTAGCTAACTAGCCCGGTTTAGCTAACCAGCATTTTTCTTCAGATACACTCAGGGTTTGTGACCCTGTGACCGTGAGTGTCTCCTTCCCACCACGCATTTCAGTATCTCAGCATAAAACTGAATGGCTGGAAGGAGAATTATCACCAAAAGGCACCGTGACATGGGTTTTGCACACCTGATGTCGTGTGCTCTGGTGTTCCACCGTGGCCAGACTCTGTGATTGCGCTGCAGGTCCTGATGCACCATGGTCAGATGTCTTCTTACCGACCTCCATGCACCTCCAGAAGGGATGAGGCCACGCTGGTCTGCCTGCCTGACCGGTGAGCACTGCTAAAGGAAGCCATGGCTTTATTTTTGTAGGTGGTAAAGGGGCCAGTCTGTCGTTTAATCACTATTGGGTCACCTCAGACGCTCAGGCTGGGACGGGAAGGCAGCACTTCATAGTTTTCTCCGCATCTTCACTGAAGCCAGGGTTCACCCTCATTTCTCTCTGACAACATGGCAGTGTTTGCCTGCAGCTCCGTATTTTGCTTGCAGTTATTAAGCCTGCTAGAAAATGGTTCTGGGACCTTCCTGATTCACTAATGCGTCTGCTGAGGTCAAAGACTCTTGAGAGCATATGAAGGAAATGGGCAGAGTCCTCTGGGAGGATCCTGGGGTCACCCGGGCGTGAGGGGAGATGTGAAATGAGCTCTTCCCGAGGCTTAGGCTCGTTCATTAAAGCTGAATCACAGCAAAGGTGTTTTATGATGTTTGGTTTTCAGATATGTCAAGAAGATGAAAAAAACCCAAACAACTGATTGCAAAAGTCCTGGGCATTTTAAAGTAATATTTGATGGGGATTTATTGAAGATGCTGTAATACAGCCTGTAGCAGCATCTGCTCTCCAGATTAACAGAGGGCTTGCAAACGGCACTTTGGAAGCAACCTCCGAGATTATTTGAAAACTAGAGAGCAAATTCCATTTGGTGAATGATTCATGACGTGGGTTTGCATATCAGTTGTTCCTTCTTCTTTCTTCGTCAAATATATTCTCTTCAACGAGATGATGCAGGAGGCACACAAACACGGGTAACCATGCTGGAAGTAGGACGGTGCCGCTCATCACCGCAGGGGCCGGAGAGCGCAGAGCTGGAGGGCATCCTCTTCTCATGCAAATGGGCTTTAGTTTGGAGCTATTGAAACTTGGACCAGGAGGTGGAGGTGGCCTGCAGTGGAAGACAAAAATATGAACTCAGTGCCTAATCTTATGTTACAGCAGACAGATGTTTGGTCAGTGAAGTCTGGAGGGTGTTTCACACCCCAAAGTAGATACTGATGTTTGAGTAACTGCACGGCTCTCCAAACACCCCATGTTGTGCTGACTGCATCCCCATGGGCTGCATTAAGAGCTGGGACAGCCACCACACGTGTAGGTCATGGTTCAGCTGCTAGACATAAGTGTCTAGTTTTACCCTAAGACATATTACTTAGTCTCCATCTGTCAATCAAGAGGGATGAAGGTCCAAGCTCATATCTGGCAAAGCCACCCGCAGGTCTTGGATAGCGTAGGGGGTCTAATGTGGTGATGGAACCAGGGCCACAGTGTGCTTCAGGTGAGCTAAGTTCAAGCTGCTGGCTGCTCAGGGCTAGAGCATGGGTGGACTCCTTGGGAGATGGTCCATTAGGAGTATGTGAGTGTTTGTTCTGTTGAGGGTAGGGCTGTCCCCAGTGTAGACACCCCGGAGAAGGGCTGTTTTGTCATGTGGCGTTGACCTCAAGAGCAGGACAAGCATTCCCCATCACAAGGCTGCTTGGGGACCATCCTTCCCAGCAGCTCACCCCAGCCAGGGGATGGAGAGGTCAGCGTGCTAAAGAGAGGCAGAAGCTCCCCTTCTAGAGACACGTGGTGGGAGGAACGGACCTGCAAGTGAGCTGATGTGGCACGTTAGTGATGTATTCAAGAAGGGTAATTAGAAACCTTAACGTCATATCCGGGAGGGTGTGTTCGATTCATCTCGAAACCACCTCAAGAAGCTAAAAGGGACCTTGTGGCTGAGGGGGAAGCCACAGGCAAGCCTGTTTGCTTTAGAGCTTTTCATCCCGCATGTGTTTTGGGAATGGGAGAAGGAAGCCTGGGCTGCTCTCAGCGATGCCCATCCTATTTTGGACAATGCTTCAAGGGCACCAGGGCATCCTCCCTGGCTCCCTGTTTGCTGACTCGGAAGGTGGACCACGAGTGTGGTTGTTCACAGGCACTGGTCTTCAGACCCCTCCTCATGGAAATGAGTTAATCAAACCGTAATTCATGTGCAGCCTTTGCTTAGCCCAGAAACACCCCATTTATAGCCTCATCTGTGAGGATTCTCCCGAGCCACAAACAGTGATTTTTTTAGATGTTGCCTTGCAAACTGTGGTGTCCCTGAGTTCTCCTTGCCACGGGGAGAAGCCGCAATGCAGGACTCTGCCAGTAGAGAGAAAGAGACAACTTTAAGTAGAAGTTAAAGCTGAAGCCCAGCATCGCTCAAGGGAAACGCGGTGCCAGCCCCTGCCCTGACGCCGGGAGGAGGTTGTGCATCGACTTTAGTGGAGCTGATGAGCTCCGGCATGAGGCCAGGGCACTGCAGGATTTTTGCAGCTTTCCCTGGGAATTTTGCCCAAAATAAAGACGATGGCGCTCACCCACGTGGGCATGTCGACGGTGGCCTGCGTTAAGCTCTTTGCCCCCTTGCTGATCACTTTTGGCTGTTGAGCGGCAAACGAGCCATTAGTCCTCGGCGGTGGCGGTTACTCGTCAGCTAATGATCTGAACTGGGGCCGGGGCTGAGGAAGGAGGTCGCGCTTAAGTGCACAAGGTCAGAGCAGCTGGATGCTCTCAAAAGCAGATGGACTCATTAGCTGCAGAGAAGTCCCCTTGTTGGGGCTGATCATGGCCCCGGAGCTTGGCCAGCCTTCACGGCTGCCGTCACCGGGCTGCTCTGCAGCCACCATGTGCTCTACCAGTCACCTGCGCTCCGTGCATTGCTTACTGCCTAAATGTCCTCGTACCGATGGTTGTAGAAGCACGAAAAGGAAAAATACAGACCATCGCAAAGGTTACCCGTTGCGGTTTTTCTCTGCTCCTTGAGCGCGCACGCACAGCAATTATCTTACCAGTTTAATAAAATGGGTAAGGTGGTCAGAGCCCCTTGGTTCCTCGGTTCTGGGACAGTCATCCAGGTGTCACCTTGACTTGAAAAATATTGTTGGCACTTTCCCATGAGAGAGAATCCCATAAAGGGTGACACAAGCCACAAGTGGATACAGCCTCCATATAAAAGGAAGGAGAAGGTGGGAGAGGGTTCCCAGTTGCTTGCCTGTGTCACAGGGAGTGGGAACTAGTGCTGGTGGACCCTGCCGCAGTAAACTTGTGCCAAGGGCTACCTGGAGAAGGCATGGAGGAGATGCTGGGGTGATTGATTCAGTCGGGACCTGCTTGGGGACCCCGGGAAGAGGAGGCAGCATCTCCGTCTCCAGCTCCCCATGATAGCAAGTATCTCCTCACCTTGCTTCCAACCTTCTCATGTAAGATTTACCAAATGGGAATGCACTGCGTTGGCTCTGCCTGTGTCAAACACGGCAAATTCGGGGACTGCCAGCAATAAACAGCCGTTTCCTCACTTTGAGTGACTTCCAGTTGACTGCACACCACTAAACCTTGGCCGAGAGATCCCTTTTCCCTTGCAGCTTCCACCAGTTGGTTGGAACCCGTTTATCCCAGCCAAAACTCAGGTAGAAACTCAGGTTTAAGGAGAGATGTGAGCTGGTGGTGCCATTTTGGGGAAAATACCCCAGATCGTGAGCTCATAGTTTCTTTTGTGTGTAGTTACCTCTTGTCCAGGTGACTGCTGAACCACAGGAGCAATTTCCAGCTATGCGCTCCCATAGCATGTGTGCGCAGCTGCCCTGGTCTTGTAACGGCCGCAGTGGTCTTCCTCTCTGTCCTTACCCAGGAGGAGACCTGGGCCTCCACCCCCAGCTGTACTAGGGGAGCTCTGGACCCTGTTAATATGATGGCTGCCCGCTGGTAGGAGTCTCACACCTTGAGTTTGTGCTAAAGTGGAGTCAGGACCCCCAGAGCACGCCCATGCTCTGAGACCTGCCCACCTCCAGCCACACGTAGCCTGCATTAGTGGCCATCGGCGTGCTTCGTTATCTCCTCTAGCATGTGCTGGTGACAGTCCTACTCAACACCTCCTGCGTGGAGGTGTCGGCTGCCTGTTCAGAAACACCAGCCCACTGTCTCCATCATTTGCAAGTGCAATGTGATGGCCAGGAGCTGCTGTAGAGCTTCATTTTTCCAAAGTTTTTCCCAAGCTAAGACGGGCGGAGAACTTCTATGGGCAGACATGAGTGGATGCCACTCATATGCCTTCCCCCTCTGCACCCCATCACCTGTGGGATGTGGGTTTGTTGTGGGTACCACTGCAGGTACCACCGAGCTACCACTGACAACCAAACTATGTGTGTAGGAAGACACTGGAAATTGATAATCCCAAAGGGACCAAGATGTAATGTTTATCTGGGGGGTGGGATGGGTGAAGCAGCCAACACTGCTTTGATGGGATCCATTTCTGTACTGTTCATCTTCCAGCTGTCGCAGGAGGAGATGTGATACAGCGGGAGGATGGGTTGGGTTTGCACCTCCATGGCGTGGTGTTGCTAGGTGATTTTGTGATACAGGCATGAGAGAAGGGTGATGAGCAGAGAAACGGCTGAACTGACCGTGGAAAACCGGGTGGTAGGAGAGCAGGAGCAGGCCTTGTTCAGTGGTTTCTCAACATCTGGCAGAAGGTTCTTCCAGAGTTGGCCTTTCTTAACCAGAAGCTCAGTTCTGGATCTGATGAATGTTTTTGTCTTTTTTTCTCTCTCCATTGTTCCTTAGGAAATGGTCAGAGGAGCAAAGGGAGCATCACCGCAGATTTGAAACGAAAACAAGGGTACCGGTGAGTACACATTCGGGTGTGCTGAGCTGGTGGCTTTGCGGGGCCAGCTGGTGGCTCCTCGCGAGCAGGACGAGAGTTGAGGAGTAGGAAGTGGCTGTCCTGGTGTCTTTCTGGGGTCTTGCGGGTCTGATCCCGCCCTTCAGTTACTGAGGGAGAGGAGGTAGTGTATAGTGTTGATGGATCAGCACAAATCAGCTTTAACACCATCATGATTCTCTGCTATTGTCAAAGACCGAACCGCTAATTGCTCCTTCTGTAAATCCGTAGAAGATGCTCTCATAAATACTTGTGTTCTCTGGGCGGCAGTGCTGGAAGGAGCAGGCGGCAGATATGCTGGCAGCTGCACGGGAGTGCGCTGAGCAACAATATTTGTTAATGCTTGGAGTGCTTTTGGCTTTTGTTGTGCTTGGCCCCGTTGCAGACCCAGTCACGGGGCTGCGATCTGGGTGACATTTCAAGGTCCTCTCCAGACCTGTTTTCTGCAGCTGTCACGCAGGAGGAGGCTGTGGCTTGGGTGTTTGCCTAGAGTTCTTGAATAGGAAGAAAGGAGCATCCTTTTTTTATCATCTGAGCTGGTTCGGATGCGCCAGAGCCAGATCCTGAGTTGATGTTGCTGAACCGAGTTAGCCTTTCATTGCACCAGGCGGGAGGCCGGTTTTTTTACGCTGTCTTCTCATGAGCAACTGCCTGGTTTGCACTGGCCAAACCCTTAGCAGAGCCGTGCAGTGAGTCCTCACAGGTCCCCATCCGTCTGGGACCGAATCCCCACATCTGCCCTGGTCCCCGCACTGCACCTGTGCTACGGATGCTCAGGAGCACCTCGGTGCTGGGTTATCATAGAATCACAGCATGGTTTGGGTTGGAAGGGACCTTCAAAGGCCGTCTAGTCCAACCCCCCTGCTATAAGCAGGGACACCTTCCACTAGGTGAGGTTGCTCAGAGCCCCCTCCAACCTGACCCTGAACGTTTCCAGGGATGGGGCATCTCCCACCTCTCTGGGCAACCTGGGCCAGTGTCTCACCACCGTCAGCGTAAAACATTTCTTCCTTATACCTATTCCTGGGTCTGTGCTGTAGCCTGGACTACGTGGATGTGCAGGAGTGGTGCTGGTGGTGTGTGGATCATGGGGAGATGGAGATTTTAAGACTCACGTCAGCTCAGTATAGGTATGGAAAGAGGAGGAAGAAGGTGACACGGGCAGAGATGAGAAGGGGCTTCGGTAGGACTCTTCTTCAGACGTTTAACAATGTAGCGGCCCTGTATAGTGAGTGAGGGCATTTTTAGCCCATGTTGCATCTGATCTGGTTTGGGCATCCACCCTAGGATGAGCTAGAAGTGTGTCCTCTGGCTGCAAGAGGAGCTCAGGTGAGGGGACGGTGTGTCTGCAGGGTCACCGCCTGGCAAGGCGGGCAGGGAGGGTGCTGAGACCTGGGCTTCCCCCCAAGCAGAAGAGCCCGAGAAGCGATGCTTTGTTCCCAGGGATCATCGCTGACTCCAAAACACGTGTTAATCAGGGGCCGGAGCGGAGACCGAACTCCTCTGTGGCTCCCACACCTCCCACTCCCTCCCTTCTGCCTCTCTGCAATCATCCAGAAAATAAACTCAGCTTATCTTCCCCGGGAGCAGCAACCCCCCTCGCCTGTAAACAAGACGGCCTGGAAGGCCACCGGCTGCGATCGCCAGCCCGGAGGTGTTGGACCATGTTCCCCGGGGAGCCCTCGCACCCATCCGCTCCCTAAATCCAGCTGCGTTTCCCCTCCCACCCCATCCCTGGCGGAGTCGGTGATAACCGCGGGGACCGGCGGGTACCTGAAGCACCGCGTGTTTTATCACGCTGGCTTTCCTGATTTACACCAGCGGGGGTTTGGTCCCTTGAGCTTTTACAATCCCGGAGTGATTCAGCTTATTAAACATCCCTTTGCACTGTCCTTAGCATTAAATAATTGGCTCCTCAGCATATTTGAGTTGGAGGGTATCTAATAATCCTGTGAACTATCCATCAGGCTCCATTATCATCGCTGCGCTCCTGCGCCGGCTGCCTCGTCTCGACGCCGCCTGGGGTTTACAAATAGATTTTGTTTCTCCTGCAGTTTTGCTGCTTTTTTTTTTTTTTTCTTTTCTTTCTCTCTCTGTCTCTCAAAGGAGCAGTTTCGGGCTCCTTACAATTCGTGCAGACGCTCCTGTCGGCTACGACGGCGTCTTTCGGTTGACTCGTGAGTGACGGGTCCCATCCTTGTGCCGGCTCCGCTTCTTCCAGCGGCCCTGTATGAAGCAGAAACTCTCATTTGCCAGAAAGGAATAGAATCGTTATCTCGATGGAAAGAATTTCCTTTTCCGACCTACAAACTGATAAACCATCACAGTGTTGGAGTTTCCTTAAGGGCTCAGGGAATTTGTAGGACGCGCAATAATGACCTGTCAACTCCCCTCCGGCAGACCGGCACTGCACCGCTCCCACGCAGGGTCAAAAAAAACAATCCAGCTGTCTTGATGGTATTTTAATAAGGATGCTTAAGAGGCATCCTAAAAAGCCTCCTAACCAGATGGGTAATGTGAGAGCTGAGCCTTTCCCGTATGATTTTTGGTACCTGGTGGTGGCCACCGCCGTACCAGCGACGGGAGAGATGCTCAGCGCCGCGGGGAATCAGGCTTGTGCTGACCTCCCGGGTCCGCAGCAGCATCCTGGAGGGGGCGGACGGCGTGGGTGATCGTATCCCCGTGGATCGGGTTTGCTTTTAGAGCTAATCCCGCTGGAATCACGCCAGCCAGGGCCAGGGGCTGCGGTGGCACGTGTGCCCCTCTTTACAGCTCCCGAGCTGCCGCTGGATGTTTTCGCCAACGGCGGGAGAGACGTATCGAGGTTTCGCTCATGCAAAATCAGCTCCTTCCTTTTTTTATACAAGGCTAAAAAATAGCCTTCCTGGTGAAACGCTGCGGTTGCGAAGACTCTGATGTCTGTTTTCGGCTGACAGACTGGGATCGTAGGCATTCCAGGGCAGAGCTCTGGGGCAGGCAAAGGGGGGGTCATAAAAAAAAAACCAGGACCCGTCTCTGTTGCAAATGTCTCCCTGTATAGTCTGAACGTTCCTTTTCTGAGTAGTCCTAGAAACATCTTTTGCTCCTGGGGTATAAGACACGCAAGGCAAATTCAAGCAGCTTCGACCCGTTTAGGAGCTCTTCAGCCCTTACGCTGAATTTTATCCCTACATTTCAAGATGGCCCTTTACAAAAAAAGATCTTTCCCTGTTCTCACCTGTCAAGAGGAGATTGATAAGAGGAGGTTAATATCCTAAAATAGCAGCATGATGCTTTGGTAAAAACATGTCAGCGCGATTGTCTAAAGGGCAAAACCATTTAATTTTGTATTGAAATGTGTTTAGTTTTGCAAGGATGAGTTTTACTTTACATCCTCCTTCTGGGTCCTGTGTGTTTTCGGGCAGGGGCCATCGCTGAAGTAGTGAGCTCTCGGTGTAAACAGGAAAAAAAGTGAATTATTACGGAACAAAAGCTATTAATTCGGGTTAACACATTGGGGAGACCAATGCTGGATGGCGTAAGGTAACCCACCAAAGTCCTACCTTCAGCAGAAGCAGAGACCTGCTTGACGGAGACGTTTGCAGTGTCTTAAAGACTTCAAATTTTATTTCTCCAGAAGATGTGACAGCGCTCCCGTGTAACCGTAAGACAAAAACCTCCCTGATTTCTCTCCCTGTGCCCTAATGTCATTACTTTCATAGAATCATAGAATCACAGAATGGTTTAGGTTGGAAGGGACCTTGAAGATCATCGAGTTCCAACCCCCCTGCCATAGGCAGGGACACCTCCCACTAGACCAGGCTGCCCAAGGCCACGTCCAGCCTGGCCTTGAACACCTCCAGGGATGGGGCCTCAATAACCTCTCTGGGCAACCTGTGCCAGTGCCTCACCACCCTCAAAGTGAAAAACTTCTTCCTAATGTTCAATCTAAACCTGCCCTCTTCCAGTTTGAATCCATTCCCCCTCGTCCTATCACTCCATGCCCCAGTAAAAAGTCCCTCCCCAGCTCTCCTGTAGGCCCCCTTTAGGTACTGGAAGGCCGCAACAAGATCTCCCCGGAGCCTTCTCTTCTCCAGGCTGAACAGCCCCAACTCTTTCAGCCTCTCCTCATAGGAGAGGTGCTCCAGCCCTCAGATCATCCTCGTGGCCCTCCTCTGGACACGCTCCAGCAGGTCCATGTCCTTTCCCTCTTTTGCAGATCCCCATAATGACATTCATGGTCACACACACCCCCACACCAAAAAAAACAAAAAAAACCCTCAGAACTTTATATAAAGAAAACGAATCTGGCTTCAACCGGCTCTCGCCTCCTGCTGCGGTTACCTCCGGACCCCGTCTCACCCAGGGTGAAATGAAAAGGGGAGTTAACGTAGCGGGGTCGTTTCTCACCGCTGAATCGGTCAGCCGTCTGCGGAGCCAATTTCTGCAGCTTTTCAGCGGCGTGGCAGACCCCTGGGTAATATTTGCCTGAATAGAACCCTAAGCGTTTAAGCTGTATTGCCGGGAATGGCTGTTTTATCCTATGCATCTGAGATTTCGACCCATCAGACATGAAGCGGGTCAAGACTCTCATGCCATTGTGTGCATTACAGCGCGCGGAACAGAATCCGCTTGATAAAAGAGGGGACTTAAAAGAAATGCTTCTTTGGACCCGCAACTTTCAAGTCCCACAATGCATCAAAGACCCCTCGTACAGACTTTGAAAGGGGCGAAAGGCATCGCCTAATATTTGGAGGAAATGAATAATAAAGCATCCCAAGTGCCTGGAAACTAATTTAGGAGTGCGCATTGCACTGCATTGCCTCGGCTGGGTTTGCTCCCCGGCAGAGTTGCTAACAAAAGATTTTGTAAAAAAAATCAAAAAAAATCAAAAAATCACATTTTGAGACCAACTTTTCTGCCTTGAAATGCCCNTTTTTTTTTTTTTGTAATGTTTCCTGGTAAGAGTTACTTATGAAAAGATGAAATGCAGCCCGTGCTGCAAACACCAGGTCTCAAATGAAGCTCGGGAGCCCATAGGGTTTCCCGCCGTTCCCCTCCCCACCGCAACCTTTTGTTCCTTCGCGTTGAGAGCGTGGGTTGCAGGAGGTTTGCAGGATGCCGAGGCACTACCTGCTCGTGGAGTTTAGTGATGTCTTGTGGAGTTTAGTGATGTCTTAGGGAACAAAAAAAAACCCACCCCACAACCTATTTGTGTGGCCTTTGCTTTAATTCCAGCAAAACCACCTTTGGGTGGAGTTGGGACCTCTCTGTTGGTGACCTGTTGCTCCTTGCAGCAGGAGCTGGGAGCCTGGTAGCGTGCTGAAGGTACCAGTTATGTTTCTGGTGTCACCAGGGATGCTGAAGGTGCTGTCGGGAGCTTGAGATGTTTCGTGTCATCACTTGGTTTCTTAGATGCAGTGGTTCCTCATGCAGTGGTCTCCACAGCCAACAAGGCTCCCGTGGGACTTGGGAGCTGCAGAGCTTCTGTGGGTTCAACTTCTGCCTTGTATGGTGGGACGCAGGGTCAGGCCTGAGTGTGGCTGACAGGAGGTCCACCCCATTGGGACCAGTGGGATGGGAGTGACCTGTGATGGCTCTGGGAGCATTGGATTCAGCGGAGAGAAGGTTTTCCTCACCGTCATAACCTGCTCCAGCCCCTGAGAGTCAAACCCTGTGGCACGCCAGACTTCTCCAAATCCCACAAAGCGATGGGAGATGAGGACAGCCGGGCAATGTTCAGGCAAGAAGGGCTCTGCTGTCCTCCTCATCTTGCCCGTGCCTGTCCCTGCTGCCAGCGCTTGTCACATCGAGCCCCCTTTTTACCATCTGCTGAGAAGCAGTTAAATTTGAGTGCTTTCTTACCTGCTTCTCCCCCAGGCCACGATTAATTGAGGCCAGGAGGGCAGGCAGGAGTGCTCGGGCAATATTTACAAGAAGAAGGGGGATGTTAATGGGTCACTGGGACCAGACAGGGTTGGGGATGAAGATGATGGGCAGCGGGGAGGCTGTGCGTCCCCCGCTCCGGCCCTGGGGGTAATTAAAACCTCAGCTTTGCATCCAAATGAATCAAAAGTGGCCTCCTCCCCCCTCTGTTGAACTCCTGGTGCTGGGACTGCTCTTTCAGTGAGACCTTCTGGGGTGGGAGGACGGCGAGGTATTGGGATGGGGGAGGATGGCTTTGAGTTATCGGTCACTGCAAGGCTGGGGGATGGAGAATTTTTAAGAAAATGATGTTTTCCCTCCTCAGAGCTCAGCCCAGCAGCTCTGTTAGGCTGTTATGTAGTGTTTCTCCACGGCATCCTTCATCAACAGGGTGTGCTCGAGATGCTGATGGTCTCCACCACAAAGCCCAGTTAGGAGATGAGGCACGAAAAGTGTTGTACGGGGGATGACACATCAGTTCCGCTGCCTTTTTCCCTGCCACCGGAGAACATCGCCTGCTGGAGAGCCAGGTGACGAAAGCAATCAGAAAAGAGGATAATTTCCCATGGAAAGGGGATTTGGCAGCAGTGCAAGGGGAGGTTCATGCCCTGCCTTAATGATACGTCAGCGTCCGGGGACTTTTTAGTCTAGTGCTTGGGTTTTATGATCCGTATTACTTCTCTTTTAATTTTTATTGCTTCACTTTAATTTTTGATGCAGCGCTGGAAGCACCTCGGTGGGCAGAGACGGCTCCGCTCGCACAAACTGTCACCTTGTGGCTTGACCTACACTTAAGCAAGGGACAGAGAGGAGCCGGACGGGGGCTCACCACCCCTTTAGCCCACCTCTGTGGGCATCAGCCTTGGGACGGGCAGCCTTTGCCTGCCTGCCCACTGCCATGAGCTGAGAAGTTGGTCTCGCTGGTCCTCCCATGCTAATGCAGCGGTGCCAAGGGCAGCCACATCTGGCTTGGTGACGCCCTGGACAACCTCTTAAACCTGAGCTTGGGCAAAGGGTCACCTTGAAACATGGGCACCAGCAGAGCCGGGAGGAAGAGCTTGGGCTGGGTCTTCTCTTGTGGTGAGGTGACACAAAACTGGTGGCTGTTGGGTCTGTGGTGTTGTTTGCTGCCAGCCCTGCGCTGGGCTGTGCTGCTCTCTCCTGGTCTTCAAGGAGAGCGTGGTAGGACGTGATCTTTAATTCTGCAGGGTGTCTTGTGCAAGGGGTCTCTGGTCCATGCTTGGGTTCCTAGGACATCACTAAGCCAGGTAAGCAGGCAGGGACTGCTGCTGGCTGGCCCTGGTTTCTTCTTCCTAGAAGATCAGATGATGGTTGCTTCTCTTCTGTGCACGTCACCTTTGCTGTAGTCCTGTTTCTGGTTTGCTACCCGTTGCGGAGAGAAATAAAATCTCCTCCAATGTCACCCTGATATATAAAGGTAGTAAAATGTGGAAAACTATGAGGTTCCTCTGGGAAACTTTAACATCTCAGAAGCACAGGGGGTCATCTCTCCTGAGCTGGAGCCCTAAAGCCCAGTCCCCACAGGTCTGCTGGTGGCTCTTGTCTCAGAATAGCTCTGAATAAGATATGCTGTCAGGGGAAGCAAAGGGAAGGGATTTATTTAGCTTGACTGGGAAGCTGGCACTTTCCAAGTCATGGGGTGGCTTCTGTTAAGGAGGTGCTCGGACTGGACTGGTTGGCACACCAGTGTGAAGGGACACCTGCCCTGGGTGTCTCCTGGGGCTCACTCCATGCCAGCTGATAACCCAGTGTCATTTAGGAGGGGTTTTGCTCCTTCCCGCTCTGCTCAGTGCTTGGGGACAGATCCAAACCCCACCAGCGTCGGGAGAGCTTTTTCACCCACTTCAGCTGCCTCCATCCTCCCAGAAAGAGGTGACCCAACCTCCGTGTAACGGTTTATTCCTGGTGACAAGTACACCTTCCCCGGTGACCTTCCACACCGCCGAACGGAGGGAAGGGGATGCTGGTCCCCTCCCAGGCAGGCCGAGAGCGGGGCTGTCAGAGCCGGGGAGCTCGCACGCCGTGAAGAGAAATCCTCCCCGCAGTACCCAAGGGACCTGAGCGCTGGTTCAAAAGGTTGCGAAGCACTGTCAGCTCCTGTTTGGGGCTGCCGCGCTGAAGGGAGGTCCTGCCAAGAAGGTCGTAGGCTGAAACAAGCTGAATTTGAAGCTGTTGTGGTTCGGAATGATCTTCCAGGTTTGTCAGCTCCGTCAGAATTTAACTCGTGTCAGGGCAGCCGGGCGGCGGGGGTGCACCGGGTTGGGCAACCGGCCAGCCAAGGATGGGTGTCCTTGCAGGTGACCCAGCTGGACCCCGTGCTTTCTTCAGCAAGGCAGCGCGCCGGTTTATTTGCAGCAAGGGAGAAGGCGCAGGGGCCACAGGAAAAGAAGAAACAAGGACATCAGCCTCAGCGTTGAGTTTGCCACGGTGTGCGCTGAGGTCCCTCTGATGGCAGCAGAGTGGTTGAGAGCCATCCATCCATCCCTCCCTCCCACCTTCCATCCATCCATCTATCTATCTACTCAGATAGTTTCCAGACCATGGGTATCCTTCCCTATGTGTGTGGGTACATCCGTTCCCCTCTTCTCAACAGATCTGACATTTGCTCATGTCAATGGTAGAGCCTCCGTTGACTTCCGCGGCACAGGGTGAAGCTTTCTGTGCTTGTCTTCCATCAGCGTTTCATTTAAGATGCAACCGGCTCATGAGTACTGTCCCTCCAGGTTTCTTCGTCAAAACACTTTGTAAAGAAAATTAAACTACCAAAAGCAGCAGAGCCTGGCAAAAAAAAAAAGGGGGAGTGTTTCTTGGTATGGAAAAATAGCCCCAACCAGCCAATAGCTTTATTATAAATAAATAGCCAATATTTATTCTGGTGGAGCAGAGACAATCCAACAACCTCCCTTTTGTTTTGCAGTTCATAGAATCATAGAATCATAGAATGGTTTAGGTTGGAAGGGACCTTGAAGATCATCGAGTTCCAACCCCCCCTGCCATAGGCAGGGACACCTCCCACTAGACCAGGTTGCCCAAGACCACGTCCAGCCTGGCCTTGAACACCTCCAGGGATGGGGCCTCAACAACCTCTCTGGACAACCTGTTCCAGTGCCTTACCACCCTCAAAGTGAAAAACTTCTTCCTAATGTACAATCTAAACCTGCCCTCTTCCAGTTTAAAGCCATTCCCCCTTGTCCTATCACTCCATGCCCCAGTAAAAAGTCCTTCCCCAGCTCTCCTGTAGGCCCCCTTTAGGGACTGGAAGGCCGCAATAAGGTCTCCCTGGAGCCTTCTCTTCTCCAGGCTGAACAGCCCCAACTTAGTTCACAGATATTGTTATATTCACACCTGAAATCTTTTACTGAAAATTCGGCATCGTGTCTTCCCTTTTTGCCCAGGGAACTGGTCGATTTGTTAAAGTGGCTTCGTCCTTTCTGGTTCGGCGAGAACCGATTACCGCAGAACAGGTAGCATCACCGGGTTGGCAACCGCAGCCTGCATTTTATCGCCTCCCCGAAATCCCATCCGTCAGTGGGAGCTGAATAGTTCTCCTCTGCTAACAAAATTATTTATTTTGACCTGTCATTAAGGATATTCATGCAGCAGGGTGAAAGGTGGGAATGATCTATGCTTTGTGAGTTTTACAAGCCCATTTTGTATTTGTCTCGGTGGTAGAGGAGCGGTAAAGAGCTCTGTGCTCGCGCCTGTTATGATAAGTGAGTTTTGGAAGAGGTTTTCTGTCTGATAGTCCATCTAAAACTGTGGGGAAATGCCATTCTAAAGGCTGTTAAAACACAATTGCTCACTGATTTACACAGTCAAGGAGTGCCTCTTTAGCGGGAGATGTATGCCGAATAAAAGCAGTTCAAGTGGTGCTTTTAATAAATAGATAATGGAATGGCATTTTATCTTCTGCTTTAATCCGTTACGTTAGCGTGAGGTAGCATATCCCTCTGATAGATTTTGAGATAGCAGGAACCGAAAGTCAAACCGCTTTCTTTGTACCTCTCTGAAGCCAAATCGCGTGCTGGTAAATGGCACTGGGTTTGCAGCGCTTGCGAACTGGGATTTTTTTTTTTGCCGTTGAGCTATGATGGATGGGTTTAGTTGGGTCCCACCAGGCTGGTGTGCCGGGCGCTGATCATAGAATCGTAAAATATCTCAAGTTGGAAGGGACCCGTAAGAATCATCGAGTCCAACGCCCTGCTCCTCGCAGGACTACCTAAAACTAAATCATATGAGTAAGAGCATTGCCCAGGCTTCGTGACGTGACCACTTCCCTTGGGAGCCTGTTCCAGTGACCAACCACCCTCTGATTGAAGAACCTTTTCCTAATGTCCAGTCTGAACTTCCCCTGATGCAACTTCATTCCATCACNAGAGCACTGGCACAGGCTGCCCAGAGAGGTGGGGGAGTCTCCCACTCTGGAGCCATTCCAAACCCGCCTGGACACCGTCCTGTGCAACTGCTGGAGGTGCCCCTGCTCTGGTAGGGGGTGGCACTGGCTGATCTCCAGAGGTCCCTTCCAACCCTGACCGTTCTGGGATTCTGTGATTGCATGATTGCGTGATGCCTTGGCTTTGGCCACGGGGCTGTCACCTCGCTGGGTGGCAATGCTCATGCTTCACATCCCCAGTGCCATGTGGGGTCCCCTCCAGCCCCTGGCTCCCCGTGGATTTGGGTGGGAAGGGTGCGGAGCCGCAGGGAAGGAGGTGGCTCTGCGGGAAGCTCCTCTCCAAGCCCTTAGGCTTTCCTGGCGGCTCCAGATCGCTGGAGCTGAGCACTGTGGAGCTCAACGAGCAGTTGGCTGCTGGGTTAGGAAAGAAACAGGACACTTTGGGAGGCAGGAAAAAGGTCATTTATCCTGTTGCTGCTCATCCTTGCTAATTCATTGTTTCCGTCGAAACCCCAGCACTTAGCTGCTTTATGAATGAGCCTAGTGTTTGTGCCTCCAAAAACAACTTGGTCCAGTGAAAAATAAGAGCTGCTTTCACCTCCTGTCTGGTCTGCCGTGCTTTTTTCCCCCTTGTTTTCTTCTGCTCGCATCTGTCCTGCCTGGGTGGCAGTCCGGGTTGTCCCCGTGGAGCGGGGCTGGAGCCGGAGGGCTGGAATTGTAGAACCATAGAATGGTTTGGGTTGGAAGGGACCTTCAAAGGCCACATAGTCCAACCCCCCTGCCATGGGCAGGGATATCTTCAACTCGGTCAAGTTGCTCAGAGCCCCGTCCAGCCTGACCTGGAATGTTTCGAGGGATGGAGCATCTCCCACCTCTCTGGGCAACCTGGGCCGGTGTCTCACCACCCCCATTGTAAACAATTTCAGCCCGAGGGCTGCTCTGTGAGCACAGAGGACCCCTCCATGGGTAAAGTTTGCTAGGCTGGGACCACAGAGGCTCTCACAAGCCAAAAGGGGATGAGAAAGCTTGAAGGAGAGGTTTGGAGAGGGGGAAGTGACCCACTTGCACGGCGGGAGGGACGTCAAGGAGGAGGAAGGGTGGGTGGGGAGATCCAGATAGACCTGGGAGGCTTTGGGTGGGGGGCGGTGGGGCTGGAGGGTGACCTAGCTGCCAGGAGGGCACCGAGAGGTTGCCCAGCGTGGTATTTTCGGTGAGCAAACCCTCTTCCAGCCACGGCCTGGATGTAGAAGGGCAGATGGAGTGGAGGAGCGGTCTCTGCTGAGTGGTAAGCTCGTCCCCTAATGCAGTTTAGCAGCTGGGATTGAGGAGAGCTGGCACCACGTCAACAGTGAGCTCTCTGAGGACCATCTGTGAGCGAAGGGCAATGAGAACAATTACCAGCCAGAGGAAAAAATCACCGAGAGGTTGGAAAAAGCCGGGGAGAGGGGCGTATAGCCAAGCAGAGGCAGAGAAGAGGAGGTCTGTAAGCTAATGAGCGGCCAGGGAATGTACGTTGGATGTTTCTGATCTCCCCATCCCATAACACATGGTCTGTTTAAGGAAGCAGCCCATGTCCATGAGAAAATGCTGTCCCATGGGGTTGGGTCTGCGAGACTCACTGCAGCAGAATGCCTCCAAGGCTGGGAATTTAACACTCAAATAAGGCCTGGATGGTGTTTGGGAACGGCAAAGAAAACAACAGCTATAAATTAGCAGGAAGACGTGAGATTTGGAAGAGTCATTAGATCTCCTTATTGAGGGTTTAAGACAATCTTGAGCTGGTTGGAGTTGGGAGAGCGCCTTCCTGGAGGCACAGCTGGGGTTTGGTGCATCAGCCTTGTTGGCGTTGAGCTGTTTAGGGCAATTGGTGGACCCTGGATTTGACCTAAAGCCGTAACGCCAGGTTGCTTGGGCTCTTCGCATCGTTGCTGGCCTTGTCCGTGAAGCTTTGTTCCCGGGAATCCTGCCAGCGGGGAGAGCGGCTTTGAAGCTCTTCCCAGGGTAAGGAAGAAACCAAGAAAAGAGCAGATCTTTCCTAAGAGTAATCTGGCTGGTCCATTTGGTACCCCCAAAAAGGCTGGTGAGGTGGCACGGCACCGAGGAAGGCTGTGAAAGTGGGAAGCGGAGTAATCAAAGTAGAAGGTGATTAAAACCCAAGTAAAATAGCAGCGAGGATGGTCTCAAGGGAGGGAGAAGGTCTGGCGGGGTTCCACAGGGGAGAGTTAGCAAAGGGAGGCTGGAAATTAAAACAGGGCAGTAATGAAGGTCAAGTGTATCTCCAAGGCTTCGGGAACTAGGAGTAATGCTAACTCCGAGCTGCAGCGGCGGCTCCACCAGGGAAGGAGGATGGGAGGGAAACGTTGATTTGTTAAACGGGTAGAAATAAATCGGTGTATAAACCTGTGACATTCGTTTCCCCGGTCTGGAGGTGAGAGCTGCGGTGGAGCCTGGTTAGGCTGATGTTGACAAGGTTTGGGGAGGTTTTGGAGGTTTTTTAAGCCTGCCTTCCTTTTGGATAGCCCTGCTCATGAACCTTCCTTCTCTATCATATCTCCCAGTGAAATGAAAGGTGGACTGAAGGTGGAGCAGGTGCTGATTTTCTGTCCTCTCAGTTAGTTGTTTGGTGCCTCTTTTCTCCTACAGCCCTGGAGTTACGGGGAGGGAGAGGGTATCTGGGAGGGATTAGGTAGCAGAGCGGAGATGGACCAACTGGGTCACCTTATCCCAGATATCTCCAGTTCACCAATGTCACCCCAACCCTGACCTGGTTTAGGCTGCAAGCTCCCCCCAGAGCCTGTTGTCCTCCCGGGGATGTTCCCAAGCACCTCCTTTTCTGGAGGGGGTCAGGAGTCCCGTCCCCACCATCACCTGCCTGCGTCCCACCCAGCTGCAGAACAAAGTCCTGTTAATAAGACCCGTTAAGCTTATGGGGATGGGGGAGTGGATGTGCGACCCCCCCCAGTCTCTCCTTCCCTCCTCCCAATTGACCATTTTAGCCATCGCTGCTCCATCCTTCAGCTGGGACATCCTTCAGCACTCGGAGCAAGGGGCTGTCACACCAAGGTGTGGGGCCACCCGGCAGGCCACCACGCTGTCCCCACCACGAGCAGGAGCACATTCGAATGGGGTTCAGAGGCAGGCAAGGGAAGATGCCGCCACAGCTTTCGGTTCCCACTCTTCTGCTGAGCTTTCTAGCGGGTTTTCACTGCACCCACGAACTTCCTAGCTGGAGCAGCCTCCAGGAGTAGGTTGCGTAGGTGTGACTTGGTGTTTGAACGGGTCAGACTTTGTGTTGAAAAGGCTCGGAAGTGCCCTCACGCCCAGCTGTGGTTGTGGCTGATGGGGGGGCAGCTCTGGTCCACGCAGGTCTGCTGTGGGATCGGAGCTCCACTGCCCTTCCCCGGGGACCCGCCACGGCCAGGACCACCACCTTACCCTGGACCAGCCAATGTTTGGGTGTACGGTGTAAGTCCCAGCTAACCTGGCCAAGCCACCCCACCACCAACGCGGTGGGTGCAAGGGCTGAGCCACCATCTCTTCCACGGCAAGCTGAGCATGACCCAAGTGGAGGAGCCCTTAGCAAGTCCAAAATAGCTTTTCAATGTAGAGTACATCTCTGATTACACTCCCCAAAGCGACTTCTGTTCATTTACAATATCTTGACCTAAAGACCTGTCCTGGCAGGAGAAGATCAGGTGGAAATCATGGTGCTCCCCTGCTTCTCTAAAGCTCCTGATTGCCTTTTTGTTTCTTTGCTGACTTTCTCCCTTCCCATTACCTCATGACGGGGGAGTTTTTTAAATAAGTAGGTTTGGGAACAGCAAGGCCATGGAGATAAGAGGCATCTCCTGCGTGCAGAGATTCATTACCTGCTCCCATCTAAGCCCGGAGAGAAGCGATCCTGCTTTTCTTTTTTTTTGTGTTAATAAAAATACGACACTGGGAATGTCTTAAAATCAAATTAAAGCACAGAAGGACCTGAGAAAGTGTGGGGGCTACAAACTAGTGCTGGAGCAAAAAAGGACTCATTAAAATACAAATTATTTAGGAGAACAAACTGGAATGCCATTATACGAAGTGTCACCGACTCATTTTCATTTCACTGAGTCCAGCCTGGGGTTTGGCTGCACATGATAAATGAGTCCGTCCTACTCCTCTTTCTCCTTTTTTTTTTTTAAATATGGGGGGTGGGGGGTGTGGAAATATGCAATTACAATTTCGACCTGTTGAAAAAAATCAGGTCCCGCTGGAGCAGTGAGAGCCAAATCTTTCGTGAGCACTTTGGGGGACACGGGCTCTCCCTGCCTGCCGGGATTTGGGGTGCAGCCGTGGTGAGCTGGAACCCCGTGGGGCCAAATCCTGCCCCTCTTGGGTGAGGGACCTGATTCCGCGGCAGCGCCCGGACCTTAAATGTGAAATCTTGGGTCTCACCCATCTGCTTAAAACCGAGCGCTCGGGGTCCCCTATTGCTGAATTTGGGATGGTGCTGCAACGGGGTGCCCGGACCAACCCTGACACAGCCCCTACTTATGCAGCAACACCTGATCGCGGTGCCAACCTGCCCGATGTGCCGGCTGAGCAAGGCTTTTAAGACAAGGAGCTTTTGTCTGCTGTGGTTATTTAATTATTCCCCCCCCCCCCTTCCTTCTTCTAAATAATTGGCTCTGGCTGCGCCGACTCAGGCTCGGCTGGAGCGGGGAGGGGGGGATGCTCTGCCTCGTCAAGCGTTAATTGCAGCGGAGGAAGAACACGCTGGCCGAGCGGGGAGCTGGGGTGGGGGCGAGGAGGAAGGTGGGAGTGGAGGTAATGTCTTTTTTGGAGGGATGGAGTGCTTGTGGTTGCGTTACGCTCCTCGCCCCGGCTGCTGCGGGATGGGGAGCCGGGGAGGAAGAGGAGGTGGGAGGCAGGCAGGGCAGCGGGCAGGCAGCCCCTGGGCAGCGCTCGCACCCACCCAGGACTTTACGCAACGCACGGATATTTAAAGGCATGCTCAGGAGCGATGCCATGGCGATCCTGCTCCCCGCTTTAGCGCGGGGACACGGGAGCAAAGTGCTCGAGGGCAGCCACGGGGATTTGGGTGCTGCCGGTTTTGGTGCATCCTTGCTGATAAACCCAAGTGAGATAAAAGAGGCAACCAAAATCGACGGTTCTCTGGGGAGACACGCTAGAGGGGAGGGATGCCGTCCAGAGGGACCTGGACAGGCTGGAGAGGTGGGCCCATGCCAACCTTATGAAGCTCAACAAGGCCAAGTGCAACGTCCTATATNCGGGGCAATCCCAAGCACAAATCCAGGCTGGGCGGGGAATGGCTGAAGAGCAGCCCTGAGGAGAAGGAGCTGGGGGTGCTGATTGACAAGAAGCTCAACATGAGCCAGCAATGTGCGATCGCAGCACAGAAGGCCAACCGCATCCTGGGCTGTATCAGAAGAAGTGTGGCCAGCAGGGCAAGGGAGGGGATTCTGCCCCTCTACTCCACTCTCGTGAGACCCCACCTGGAGTACTGTGTCCAGCTCTGGAGCCCTCAACATAAGAGAGACATGGACCTGTTGGAGCGGGTCCAGAGGAGGGCCGTGAAGATGATCAGAGGGCTGGAGAACCCCTCCTATGAGGACAGGCTGAGAGAGTTGGGGCTGTTCAGCCTGGAGAAGAGAAGGCTCCAGGGAGACCTTATAGCTGCCTTCCAGTCCCTAAAGGGGCTACAGGAGAGCTGGGGAGGGACTTTTTGCAAGAGCATGTAGTGATAGGATGAGGGCGAATGGCTTCAACCTGGGAGAGGGGAGATTTAAAGTAGATATTAGGAAGGAATATTTCCCTTTGAGGGTGGTGAGGCACTGGCACAGGTTGCCCAGAGAAGTTGTGGCTGCCCCATCCCTGGAGGTGTTCAAGGCCAGACTGGACGGGGCTTTGAGCAACCTGGTCTGGTGGAAGGTGTCTCTGACCGTAGCAGGGGGGTTGGAACTGGATGATCTTCAAGGTCCCTTCCAACCTAAACCATTCTGTGACTCTGTGACTCTTCTGTGAGCTGCTGGCAGCTTGGGTGATGGGAGCCACAATGGGGAAGATGGTCCTGGGTTCAAGGACTGTGGTTGGTACCCGCCGCATCTAGTGTTCACAGCTGAGACCCCAGATTGTCTTTTTTGGATGAAATTTTTATCTTGCATCTGGGCAGCCCTGTAAGGTGGCTGCAGCTTCCTTGAAGAAGGCTCCACCATTGGTATGGATCCTCTCACCAAAACTGCGTATGGTGGGATTCAGTGATTTTTAAGCCAAACTGTTTTTTTTTTTCTTTTTTGCCCAAGTTTGAAACATTTTGTAATGTCTAGTGTTAGATAAGACTTTGATTTAATGCCTTATCTCTTGAATTCACCTTCAGCAATAACAATGTATTCTAATTCTCTGCTCGGGTGTTGATGGATGGGGCCTGTTTGGGTTAAACATCTGGGATTTGAATTGTTGACCCCTTTTTGTCCCTGAAGCAAGAGCGGTCGGAGGAGCCCTTGAGGAACGTTGTGAGCAGCAAGTTCTCCATCACTGGTTAGCGGCAAAGTCAAATGGAAACATGAGACCATGGCCCTTAGCCAGAGTTCATCTCCAGCTCCCATGGTGAACTCTGAAGGTTTGGGATACCCGCAGTGGTCAGAAGCCCCCGGCAAATCCTGGCAGATGGAAAAAAATAGGTTGGAGGCTAAATTCTTCCTTGAGTGGGTTTCAGGAGGACAAAAAGACATGAGGACAATAAAAAGTCTTGCTTTCCTGTAAGGCTTTTCCCCATTGCCTGCCTCTACTAGTTTGGTGCCTCTGGAGCTGAGAGAGCCTTTGGGCTTGGCTCGGGCTGGGATGAGGGAGCAAACCTCCCAGGTCACTCTTCAGGGGCACGCATTAAGTGTCGCGTTTTCCCAAGGGACAGCTAAGGCTCGGGGATAGGAAAGGCCAGATGGATGTATTCCTGTTGCAAAAAAGGCTGGATCAAGCTTTAATTGATTTCCTCGGGGTCACAAAGGCCAGCGTCAGAATTAAGCCCCGTGAGGAGCACCGAAATAACTGGTCTGGGTCATGCGTCCTCTCCTAGGGAATGGCCAACCCCCGATGCTGCAAAATCCTGCGGTACAGAGTCACTCATCCCCCCCGCACCACCTCTTCCCAGGCTCCATTTTATCTGCTGATACCCACTCCAAGGGTTTTTCCTTGGAGATGTTGGGGTGTGTGTAACATCCAACCTTCTGCCTGCCTGCCAGGCCAGGTGTCCGCGTCTCTCTGCGGGGACGTGGTCCCCACCACCACCACCTGCCACGGTGTCACCTCCCAGTTTCCGCATCGATTCTGAGCATCTCACCTCTGTTTTTTTTTCCCTGACCGTCCTCTTCTTCTCATCCTCTGAGGTGAAGTGATGACCCCAGCCAGATGCTTGGCTGCCATCATCTCCGCTTAGGTGGCTTGGCCTTTCCTATTGGTGTAGCACGTAGCTGATTTATCAGCAGCGATGTTATGTTTGCTTCCAGATAAGAAAACGCTGAATATTGGGGTTGGGATTGAGCCTTGTAAAATCCCACCTGGAAACAGTCCGATTCCCCTCTGATGGCTATTTGTTGCGATCAGCTCCGAATTCCCTGCGCATGTGCTTTATTCTTACGATACGGCGCTCATTGTTTAATCAGCGAGTCACGTCATAGTCAATCAAACGCCGTATGAAAGCCTACGTATATTATCTCTAGGCAATTATCTTTATTAACCAAACTTGTAAACTCCTCAAAGACCAAAATCAGGTTTGTTTGATGCGATGTGTTTGCTGCAGAACCTCTCCGACGAGCGTCAACTGTGTTCACCTCCTTTATTTCCTCTTCTGGTTGACTCTCAGGAGGGTTCCCATTGTTTTACTGGTGATGGATGGCAGACAAGCCAACCTGTTCATCAGGCCATCCCGCTTGCCCCTTTTTGTAGATCAGCGCAGCATTTGCATGCTTCCAGCCGTCTGGATCTTCGCCGGTATTCCAAGATTTATTAAAAATTAACATCAGCGGGCCAGAGAGCTTCTCAGCCAGCTGTTGGAGGGCTCTTGGGAGCAAGTTATCCAGACCTGCTGATTTAAAATTGTTTATCGCTCGTCGATGCTGTTTAACAACCTCCTTGGTTACTAATGGACTGGAAAGTACTCCATCCTTCTCATGTGATACAAGCATCTCATCCTGCCTCTTTCCAAACGCGGAGCAGAGATATTGATTGAACACTTCTGCCTTTTCTGCATCATTACTTTTCTCCCCATCTGAGGCTGCGCTACTGATTTATACAAAGGCATTATAATATTTCCAGGGTTATTTGCCGTCCCTTTCCATATGCAGCTGAACATCTTGTTAGCTTTGCGGCTGCGGCTGTGCGCAGAGCAGAGGTCTCCGCCGCGCTGGCTCCGTTGCTGGGAGATCCCTTCCTCGGTTTGACACAGTTTAGGACCCTGGAAGGTGCCTGAGGAGCAGAAATTCCTCTCCCTGCCCTGCATCGCTTTGCATTTATTAAGGAGCAGTTATTAATTTGCTGTGCTGTTGCCCATCCATTTGGGTTGCTGAGCAGTTGGGCCGCCTCCAAGAGCTCTAAAAACCATCAGACCCGCCAGCCCTTGCACAAAGGATGAGATTTGCCCCCAAAACGTTCAGATTTTTTTAAGTCATTACATTCTACATCTTAATATTTCCTTTAACCGCTCCCCTCTGTGTGTTGCCATCCTAATTTTAGGTTAGTTGTCCATGGATGCACAAGCCCTCATCTCTCCTTAGTGGTTTGTGACTGCTTGCTCTCTCCCCCGACCTAGAAGAGAGCTTCTCCTTCTTTCTCCCATCTTATCTTTCCCCTTTTCCTTTCCTCCCGTTTCCCCAGCTCCCTCCTGCTCCGTGTTTCCGCAGTAATAAATCCCAGGGCTTGGGGCCAGGAGGGCAAATGCACTTGCTGCTGGAGCAGAGCTTCTCCAGGGGCTCCTTCTGCAGGTACCAGAGCCTTGGGACCGGTGTTACCAGGATGGGTGCGATATGGGTGGTGGGTGCCCTTTAGAAAGGTCAGCCTTACTTCCATCCACAACCCACGTTCACCAGTTCCCCTCCGTTGGCCATTTCGCTCACACCTTCAAGCAGCTCTGAGACGAGGGCAACATGAGTTTCCCATGCACAGGTTGCGCTGGCCGAGCCAGAAATAAGAGTTTTTCTGCTGCGATACTCTTATCCCCTTTGTTGGGGATGTTGGTGGACGGCCGGCTGAATATGAGCCAGCAGTGTGCCCAGGTGGCCAAGAAGGCCGACGGCATCCTGGCCTGTATCAGGAATAGTGTGGCCAGCAGGACTGGGGCAGTGATCATCCCCCTGTACTCGGCACTGGTGAGGCCCCACCTCGAGTGCTGTGTTCAGTTTTGGGCCCCTCACTACAAGAAGGACATTGAGGTGTTGGAGCGTGTCCAGAGAAGGGCTACAAAGCTGGTGAGGGGTCTGGAGGACAAGTCTGATGAGGAACGACTGAGGGAACTGGGGTTGTTTAGCCTGGAGAAGAGGAGGCTGAGGGGAGACCTTATCACTCCCTACAACTACCTGAAAGGAGGTTGTAGAGAGGTGGGGGCTGACCTCTTCTCCCTGGTGACAAGTGATAGGACGAGAGGAAATGGGTTCAAGTTATGCCAGGGGAGGTTTAGATTGGATATTAGGAAACATTTTTTCACTGAAAGGGTTATTAAACATTGGAATAGGCTGCCCAGGGAGGGGGTGGATTCGCCATCCCTGGAGGTGTTTAAAAAAAGGGTAGATGTGGTACTTGGGGACATGGTTTAGAAGTGGTTCTGTCAGGGTAGGTTAATGGCTGGACTTGATCTTAAAGGTCCCTTCCAACCTCAGCAATTCTATGATTCTATGATTGCTGCTGATTCAGCAAGGTGGGAAGCGATGAGGGGGCTCTGACCTGCAATTACTGCACACGCTCTGGGGCAGCGCCCAAGGATGCCCGGGTGATGGGACAACCCATCCACAGCATGGCAACGCCGTTTGGGGCTGTTAATATTTTTGGCTGGTAGGAGTTTCTCCTTGTGTTGTCCCTGTTCATACCTCTCCTTAGCACCCGTGTTGTAGGATGGGTTGTTGTTTACTCTGTACTAAAGAGGTTTTCACGTAACTACCTTTTCTTCCACTATGAGTCCAATCTCATGCTCTTCAAAGGACAATCCAGTTGCATGTGGTGGGCTCAAGCTAGGAGACAGGAGGATCATATTTTGGGTTTGGTGGTTGTTTTTTTTTGCCTGGATCTGCTGTATTTTGGGTTTTTCTTGGTTGAGTGGAGACAAATGGTGTCTGGTGGTGAAGTCTGGGAGGACGGAAGGTTGGCATGGGTAGCAGGCATGTTCTGTTGCCCCACGTTGTCCTCATGGCAGGCTCCAGCCCCTTTCAGGCTGGGAGGAGGTGGGCAGACGGTCTCTTTCTTTCTCCTCCTTCGGTGAAGATGGGGCCATGCCAGCTCCTCCTGAGCATTGCTCATTGCTGGCATTTCCCCCTCCAGCTTTCTCCAGCATGGGGAGAAAGGAAACTCAGGGCTGAGGGGACCCGGCAGTGCAGAGAGACCACAGGGTCCAGCTGTGGTCCTCAACCCACCTATCCATGGCTTTTCTCCTGAGCAATCTCCATCCCTGGTCCAGCTCTCCGTAGCCACATCCATTGCCGGCGGAGGTGTGTAGCCCAGCAGTTAGATGGTATGGAAGGGAGGTGCTCACAGCGCTCATCCTTGCTCATGGGTTCATAGCCTTCAAGTCCCCACTTTGGGAAGAGAGCCCAACTGTTTTCTTTAGTCTAGCAGAAAAAAGCTTGGTGTGATGAGGTGCTCAGAAGCTAAAGCTAGGCCAAAAAAAAAAAGAAAAATATGCAAATTTTTTAGTACTGAGCCTAATAAACTGCTAGAAACACTTGCCAAGGATGAGGGAAAAGCCACCTTGATTTGAAATCTTTCAGCCAAGATTACCTCTGCTTCTAAATGCTGGAGGGCAGGCAGGAACGAGGGTCTCGCTGCAGAAATTACCGGGTGAAGTATTTTATTTTGTATGAAGCTGGAGGGCACAACACATGATCATAATGGTCCCTGTTGCTTGAAAATACCGGTATGAAATAAACCTTTGGTTTGTAGCCTGAATTTCCTACGAAGCGTGGTCTGAAATCCACGCGTAGAGTTAGCACGGATGTTAAAATCTTGAATAACGGAGCGAATGTTAGGAGGAACGGGCAAAGGAGGAAAAATGTTCCGCTGCAAAGTTGGGACCAGCGAGGGATGAGGATGCTTGGGGAGCAGAGAGGCGAGCTGGGAAGGAAAATACTCTTGCACCCACTAAAGGGAGATTGATCGGTTGTGTTCAATATTGTGTGTAGCTCGGGTCCTGCCCCCCCGAGCGCGGCGTGAAAGCAGAGGAAATAAAAGCTTGGCTTGCGCTAAGGAAAAGAATGACCCGCAATGTCAATTTTTTTTTATTTTTTTATTTCTGTGGGAAGAACGGCTGAATTCAGTGTTTTCCTTTCTCACTCCATCCTGCTGCAACGCTTCGCTGTGCGGCTGGGCAGGCCGGCGAGCAGATAATGAATCTGCCGAAATGTGGTTATTGATATAGCTGAGATCATTATACCTGAGGGTCTTGTGAGCTTTCCCATCTAAAGGGGTATTTTTCAGAAGGTTGCGGTCATGACATAAACAGTCTCATTTCGTATGAAATCTCAGCTGGCAAACTCCTCAGCCTGGGAGCATTTTTAAAATACGTTATCAGGAAGGTAAATCAGGTCAGCCGCATTTCTTTTTTTTCAGCTGAGAGAAGTAAAATGGTTCATTTGCCTCTCACTATTAATGTGATATTCTGCAAGGAGCTGCGGCCTGATCCACAGCTTCTGAAAGCAAATGAGCTTGTTTCCACCTACATCGGGGAGCTTCTGCTAAATTTCCCAGATATGTTTATGAAGACAGGCTGAATGAGTTGGGGTTGTTCAGCCTGGAGAAGAGAAGGCTCCAGGGAGACCTTAGAGCCCCTTCCAGTACCTGAAGAGGGCCTCCGAGAAGGCTGGAGGCCTTACTTTTTACAAGGGCATGTAGTGATAGGAGGAGGGGGAATGGCTTCAAACTGGAAGAGGGGAGATTTAGATGAGATATTGGGAAGAAATTCTTTCCTGTGAGGGTGGTGAGCCCCTGGCCCAGGTTGCCCAGAGAAGCTGTGGCTGCCCCATCCCTGGAGGTGTTCAAGGCCAGGTTGGACGGGGCTTGGAGCAACCTGGGCTGGTGGGAGGTGTCCCTGCCCATGTCAGGGGGGTTGGAACTTGACGATCTTTAAGGTCCCTTCCAACCCAAACCATTCTACGATTCTATGATAACTTTCTGGATTGTGGAAAGGAAAGCAAGTGATCTGCTCAGAGGGTTATCAACACCCAGAGGCTGGCACGCTGGTTACGATGGGCAATTTGCATGGTCATCCTTAGCCCATCCATGGGTGGGATGGTGCGAGCAGACCCAGTAAGGAGTCATGGCTCATTTTGAGTGAGAACAAGGCAAAAATAACCCGTTGAGAAATTACGAGGCAGGGAACATGTTTCAAAAGCCGAGTGTAGCAACTGCTCTGGGGCTGTGAATTGTGAAAAGGTGACTGCAGTGGGAGCCAGGCTGAAATCTGCAGCTGTCGCTAGGGGTTGGGTCTTTGCAGATGCTCTCCACCACCTCCCTTTCATCCCCCAGCAGATTGTATTTGCGTCACTTGGGTTTTTTACCACCCATCTCAAGTTTGTTCTGGGGCGCTAGGAAGGTTTTTTGTGTAAAGTAGATGTTCAGAAGCCCCAGGTGGTCTGAACCTTCCTGGAGGTCTTATCTCACCTAGCTTCAGCTGCTCTGGGGTGGGAGAGGTACCTCCAATAAAACTCTGCACCAACCCACCAAGCTCTGCAAAGTGGCTTTTTGATCCACATCTTTTATTATTAACATCCGTTTGTGTTTAGGATTCTTCTTCCTATCGTTTATTTTTAGTAGCCCTCACCCAGCCCTGCACAAACACAAGCTGAAGCGGACTCAAAAATCTTTCCCGATAAAGACAAAAGGAGGACTGAAGCATTAAAACCAAGCAAAGTGAACTGGCTACTGCCTTCAGGCGTGTGTCATCTAACCAAGTAATCAAGTGACACATCAAGTATTTATATAGGCATGGGTTCAAGGAGGAAGATGTGCGTGAGCTCCATTTGCAGCGCTTGCCCTGGGGAGCAGGTGCTGGTGTCATTCTCTCCTTGCCGGTGGCTTCAGATGAGGTTCCTGGCCCCTGATCTTCAGCGCTGGGAATGGCTGTTATCTCAGATGAGCTGGCTATGGTTTCATTTCGGGAGATGGAAGAGGATTTAATGCATTTAGCCTTACAGCACCTCTCTGATGCCTTCCATGTCCTAATCTGTTGCCCGTGGAGATGATCTTTCTCTCCCACCGAGCAAGAGATTGCACAGGGAACATCTCTGCCCGGCTTCACCTTCTTTCTTTAAACTGAGAATAAGACCCAGTGGGGAAAGGTAAATGTTTTCCAAGCAAAATACAGGTTTAATTCAAAGTCTCTGTAAAAGTTTTGCCACGTTCTTGCTAACGTGGGATCATTCTCATTCCCTCGTGGCACCATGAAGCTGCAGGGGAGCAAGAAGGACTGGGGATGAGGGGAGGTCAGGGTGCAGGTCCTCCTCTGAGAGCTTCCCGATGAAGCTATATGATCATAGAATCATAGAATGATTTCAGTTGGAAGGGACCTTAAAGTTCATCTAGATTATCTAGTTCCAACCCCCCTCCCATGGGCAGGGACACCTCCCACCAGCCCAGGTTGCCCAAGGCCCCGTCCAACCTTGAACACCTCCAGGGATGGAGCAGCCACAGCTTCCCTGGACAAAAAAGATGTAGCAAAACCCCATCATATAACTACACATACACATGTGTACACATACACAATATCATCTTGGCTGCATCCAGCCCTGTTCCTCAATAGAAATCAACCTATGTATTCATTTCTTGAGGAAAACTGTGGATAGCATAAATGACCCTATTTCCATTGAAGACACTGGAGCCTCATTGAGTTCCACCAACATTAGGCAAAGCACTGGAGATCCCTTAGGATCGATCTGGATTATGACCATTATGGTTTCAAATGTGAAATCACTGGGACTGCAGCTAGAATGTTTTAGCAAAGCACTTAATCGACATTGGTTTTCACAGATTTGCTTTAGAGCTTTTTTTTTTTCTTCAGCTGGGAGTATGATGACAGCAGATTTGTGTGTACACATAGCCTGGGCCAGCAAACCTGCCCAGTCTGTGGCACGGGGTAACTGGTAATTCAGTCTCTCGCTGGAAACTGCTCATCATCTGCAGAGCGTGGGGCTACTAGCAAGGAAATCCCTTTCACGACTCACCCATTCGCCCTTTCCCAATGTCCACAATTACCTTTTAAAGATGAAAAAAGAGCAGCTCTTACCCAAGCCACGAGCACAAAGACCTTCTTAAACCGCATGGGTCATTTCCCCATCCTCCTTCCTCCTGACCTGGTGGTACCCCGGCGATGAGGGTGTGCGTCAAGGTTGTGGGCTTCCATCTCTTCCTTCCACTTACTCTATCACCTTTAAAATAAGGCCAACATTTGGAAGCACTTAGGCGAGGCTTAACTTTATTGCTTGGAGAGCGGTGTTGAAGTTAACGGGGATACGCACCATAGCAAACGGAAACGTGCGCGGGTGTGTGGGATAGACACCTTGGAGGAAACCTCATCAGGCTTTTCCAAGTTTCCCATTTGTAAGCAGTTTCTTGTGAGATTCGGTGGGGGGAAATACGTTGCTGGGTTTTATTTCTTACCAAAATTAACGCATTAAAAAAAAATCAATTTTTTTTACTAAAGGGTTTTGGCAGTGAAATAGGGATGTTTGAGGAAGAAAATGATTTTCCTTTGAAAAATGTGACTGGTGCAGCAAATCGTGTTGCGGAAAATATCTTCCTCTGGCTCTTAGAGAGCTGGATTCGCTGAGGTTGATTATTGGGGTACAACTAGACAAAGTTTAAAACCGGCCTGAAAAACTCAGGTTCAAAAGGAAAAATTGCAAACATTCACAGAACATTTGTGCCAGTTTATTTATTTATTTTTTTAAAAAGCTGTAGAAAGCAAAACTGTGTCAAAATTCATTTTGCCCATGAAAATCTTTAAATTTGATGATCATTTATTTTTCTGATTGAACAGGCATCGTTTAAGTACTCTCTTCTTCTGGAAAGCTTTCAGTTCAGTATACCTGCAATTAGAGCTTTCCTGACCTGGAATAAGCAATCGTTACAACCTTTTCTATTATTTTTTTTACTGGGTGTTTCCTGTTGTGCTTGTGAACCGAGGTGGGGTCTGGCACAACCCTTGCTTGTCTTCTTTCTCCTGTTATTCTTATTTCACACCCTGGTAGAAGTAGTTTAGCCTCTCTTCCTTTATAGTCTAGGAGACCCGTTCATCCCTCTGTTGACGGCGATCAAAAACTGGGAACCAATTTCACACGGAAAATGGGAAATAATTTCCAGGGTTCAGTGGGGACCTGTTGGTCTGCAGTGGTTTTGGACTCAAAGTCATCGCTGAGATGTTTCATTTGTCACTGTGTTGTCCCCCCGCCCCCAAGTATTCTCCTGTATGAAAATGTTGGGTTTGGCTTGCAGGATTTTGGGGACATTTTTAATCACAGAATCATTTAGGTTGAAAAAAACCCTTAAGATCATCAAGTCCAACCATCGAACTAACACTGCCAACACCACCACTAAACCATGTCCCTCAGCACCACGTCTGCCCATCTTTTAAATACCTCCAGGGATGGTGACTCCACCACTTCCCTGGGCAGCCTGTTCCAGTGCTTGACAACCCTTCTGGTGGAGAACTTTTTCCAAATATCCATCCTAAACCTCCCCTGGTGCAACTTGAGGCCGTTTCCTCTTGTCCTCTTGTTACTTGGGACAAGAGACCGACCCCCCCTCTCTACACCCTCCTTTCAGGTAGTTGTAGAGAGTGATAAGGTCTCCCCTCAGCCTCCTCTTCTCCAGGCTGAACACCCCCAGGTCCCTCAGCCGCTCCTCATCAGAGATGTGCTCCAGACCCCTCACCAGCTCCCGTTGCTCTTCTCAGATGGGCTCCAGCACCTCAGTAGTGCTGGGGACATTTCCATACGCACTGATTAAAAACCATCTCGGGAAGCAGCACCATGAACAATGTGCTTTGGTAGCATGGGATGGACGTAATTGTTCCCTCAAGACGTTGGCTTTGGTGGATTGATGGAGGCGAGCCATTTTGATGGGGGGGCAAAAAAAAAGCAGTTTCTGTGGGAAATGAAGAGTCGCTTGGTTTTGTGCTTGGGCTGCGGGTGGGTGGTTGGATGGGTGCTCCCATCCCACGGGGGATGCAGGCTGTGGGAGTACCAGGAAAAGCAGTGGGTGGCAATCGGTTTTCCTCTCCGCGCCGGCTTGGCAGTCCCTGGCTGGTGCCCAAGTTTTGCTTTACCCTTATCTAGGGCCAGACATACTGTTCGCACCGACTTCATTTGCTGATTTACCCAGACACTCCTTAGAAACCCAGTAGTCAGAGGAGTTGCAGATAGTGGTTTGGGTGTGGGGATGGAAGCAGCATGTTGGTTTTTTTTTCCTTCAGACCAAGAAAGCGTATAATAAAAGTTTCAAAAGTAACCATGCTCTGAGCACGGAGCTCTTCCAAGCCGTGTCTGGGAGTGCCAGGTTGCCCCAGGCTATCTTACACTTGATTTTGCCTCGTGCTTCAGAAAGATTTCCCTTGTATAAACAATTTTGGTTGTGATTTGGGTGTTGTTTTTTTTTTAATGGGCTTCTTTAAAGGAAAACCAGCAGAAAGGCATGTAACGTGGAACTTGGTGTCCAGCTGCTCTCATCGGATTTATTGTATTAACAAAAAAAATCTGTGTTTCCTCATTTTCGTAACATCTGTGCCAGAAAGGACTTGGTATTTTATTAAATGCAGCGTTTAACTTAATGCTCTGAGATGTGCCTGCTTAATTTGGGGCAGAATCTCGAGAATGAGCTGATCCTTGGTGCACCCAAGGAGGAGGAGGAGAGGGACCTGTTATTTATCACTCAACACGATGGCCAACCCTTTGGGGTTGCACGCATGCCGGCAAGCCGGGCTCAGCCAGATTAGGCTGCTCACGGCGACGGAGGCGACACGATCTGCTGAGCTGGGCTCCGGTGGGGTGACTGGTCTCCTGGGGACATCCTTGTGGACAGGGACTGCAGGAGGTGGGTGCAGGATGGGGTCGTTGGCCACATGGGTGCAGCTGAGGTGGCCAGGAGGTGGCTTCCAAGTCCGGGATGTTTGAAGCCCCCCTGCTGGGCACTTGAGAAGGTTTTTCAAAGTCACTCATTCCTTGGATTGGGCACCAAATTTGGGCTGTCATCACCTGGACAACACAGCAACTGGGCACTTGGGTATGAAACCCCCCTTTGATGATGCCATGCCGCCATCTTCTTGCTCGCTTGGATCATTCATGCGCAAAACCTGATTTTTTTAGTTAAATTCTACCCGGTTCTTTTGAAAAGAGAAGGATTTCACACCCACACCCACGTTTACTTTGTCTCAGCCAAACGGGTGCACGGTTTGCAGGGGAAGCAGAGCAGATCGGTAAGAAAGTCACCCAAGGTGTCACCAACTGAGCCAGGTCCTCTGCAGGTGCAACCCAGCAGATGGTCAGGGGTCACCAGTTACACCAGGGAAAGGTTTGGCCCACTGAGTAGAAACAAAAAAGGAAGAGATAAATCTGCTCTAAGAAAAATGAGATTAAAAAAAAAAAAAAAACCCCCCGAAAAAAAACAAAAAACCCCCAAGTTTTTCTTTGCAAAGAACTTTGTGTGCCTGTTTGAAAAGGAAACACGAAAAGATCCGGGTAAAATCAGTCGATGTCCCGCGTGTTGTTAGACCTTAATAGTACAGGTGGACGGGGAGGGCTCCGTGCCAAATACTTTTGGTTTAGAGGGAGTGGTGGGAGTGAATTCTCCGAACCGCTCCTAGAAAGGCTTAACTTTCCGCACACAAATCAATGACAATCTCCGCTCGGCTGCAGACACCCCGGGAGCGACGCTGCCGGATTCCCCGTCCAGCCGAGGCAGGCGAGGGGAGGACGAGGGTCGGCACCGGGAGCGGGGAGGTGAGTCGGATGCTCTACTTTCGACTTCCGAAATAATGTGATTTTTCATCATTCCTCCCCCCACCCCCCACCTTTTAAGGCTTGTGCGGTTTATTGAGGGGAGGGGAAGGTGCTTGAAGTTCACGCTCGGAGGCTAATCGTGTGCGTTTAGAAATCCTCAGCGCGTCGTAGCGATCCTCTGTACCCATCTATCGCTGTTTACACGCGGTTTTAATTGCTGTTTGAACCCGAACCTGCGATTCTCTCTCTCTGATTTCCTTGCCTGCTATCCTGAATCTTTACCAAGCCCGGAGATTTTGGCTGCGTATCAACACCTGTACGGTACAACCTCTCAATTTTTGGGTTTGTTTTTTTTTTTCTTCTTAATTAAGTCTGGCTTAATTATTTTTGGTTTAGATAGAGGATATCAGCGCTAAAATACGTCTGCTAATGACTCCTGCTGGGTAGGCAGAGGGGCTCTGATGAGGCGGAGGATTAATATTTAGAATAGGACAGAAAAGAATGGAATNTATTTATATTTATATTTATATTTATATTTATATTTATATTATATTACATCATATCATGTTATATTACATTACATATTTTTATTAATATTTGTTTAAAAGTCATTTTTGATTGGGTTGTTCTTCGCAGAAAACTTGCCAAAAAAATACCCCAAACCTCTCAAATAGTTAAAACGCTTTAGCAGATTTAATGCTCGCAGAGAAATCGTGATTAAAGACAGTCTGGGAAGAGTGGTTGGGCTGCGGCTGCCGCTCGGTGCGGGGTCAAGCCCGGCTCAAGCCGTCCCGCTCCGCGCTGCCCGTGCCGCAAGCGGGGATTGCACGGGAAAACTGGAGGTGCTTTATCTGGAGACATCCCCCCCCTCCACCACCACCACCACATGGATTTGGGGTTTAAATCTCAGTCTGTCTCGGGAACTTTTTTGCTTCTTTACTGGGAAACGGGAACACAGCAGGACGGTGTGTCATACCCAGTTAAGCTTTAATAATTTTTAACAGCTCCTTCTTGAGATTAAACGCTGTTTCAGCAGCGCAGACCCCCTCTCCAGCTCCCCCGACCCCACGTAGGTAATTCCCAGAGCTGCGCCGCCGATAAAGAAAAAGAAAACCAACAAGAAACCCAGCTGTGGTTTAGTTTAAGGTTGGGCTGAATGAAAACAGGAGGGGAGGAATGTGCTCAGCAGAGGAGGAACCGGCGCTCGGCCGTGCCGGCGCTGCTTTGCGGAGCGTGTCGGGTGGACGGAAGCACTTGGCGCGGTCGTGTGGGGACCTGCAGCTTGTTCGGCCCTCAAAAAGGGGATGTGGCAGCCACCTTCCAATTCACCCAGGTACAATATTTGGGGGGAATGAGACCGAGTGGGATTTTTCCTTCTCCTTTCTGCTTGGTGGAAGTGGGATCGGATGGAGGTCTCTCCTCCTGGGAGGATTTGGAGGTTGGGAGCAGCAAAGGCAGCCGGGTCTATCCAAATCCCGGTCGCAGGATGCCGTGGGCACGACCAGCCCTTGCTGCCTTCAACATCTCCAACACCCCACACCGGAGAGCAAACCTTTTGCGGGCTTCTCGGCACGTATCCCGGTGTATCCACCCCAGGACAGCCCAGAAAATAACTCCTGGAAGTGTAGATGAGATGCTCTGCCGTCTTCCCGCCACCTTCCGCCGTCTTCCATCACTCCCACCGCCGCCAAAAAAAAAAATAAAAGGACGTTTCGAACCCGTTCTCCGGAGCAGGCGGGATTTAGCACCCACTTTACGCTCGCGCTTGACGCTGTTTGCTTCGGGTGCCAGGCAGTGAGGAGTCAGAGCCGGCGTGTTTGAGCACTGAGCAAGCGTTAGCCGTACCAACCTGGGATTTTCCAGCGAGCCTGGGGCTGTCCGGCACCCAACTCCCTTCGCCTCCTTTGAAATTCCTCCTCTAATTAATAAACAAGTGGCAAGTTTCGCCGCCGTCATTTCGGAGCTATTGCTCTTAATTAAATTTCAAGCTATTAAAACGGTTTCCAAACGCCGAAGCCTTCCCTCCCCGCTTCGTCGTCCTGCTCTTATTCCCATTCAGCGTCGCCGGTGGAATGGTTTTATGAACTTGGAAGTAATTAGGGAAGGCGAAGGATCTCGGACCGGGGCGAAACGTGGCGGCGGTGGGTGATGGGAGGGCTCATCCCTGCCCTCCCGGCGGGATGGGGGGGGTGACGGCAGCATCACACCAGGTCCCATCAGCGCAGATGATGTATATATTTATGGATAAATATAACATATATCTATTATAAACGCGCACGCAGTGTATAAAGGTACATAATGCATAATGTGTATATATTATACGCTATTATATCGGTGTGTACACTATATGCACTATAATATCGGTGGTTTATATAGGCTATTATTTTAGTGTATAATGGTGTGGAAGGGGCAGCTGGCACCCAGCGACACCCCGCTGCGGGTCGGGTCAGCCGGGGAGCTGCACGCTTTATTTTCCTTCGGCTGAGAGCTTTAGCCATGAATAGAGGGAGGGGAGCCGGGGCTGGGATGCTTCTGCCAAGAATGATTTGGAGGCCTCTTTTATATTAGTCAGAGCTTTTTTTCTGCCTTACTGGAAGCCGGAGAAGGAGCCGCGCGCCCGGTGGCGACGTTGCTCACAGGTCGGCATAATTTTCAAGTATCGCTCGTGTGAGCAGCTTGCCTTAATTACCGATTTATTTCTCGCCGCTGCTGGGTTGCTTTGTTCCTCGTCCCTCAAAAAAAAGATGTCCTTGCCCCTAAGGAATGGGTGCGTGGTGGTCATAAGTGCTTTTTTTTTTTTTTTTGGGGGGGGGAGGAGGATGGCACATCCCAGCGGGTGGTTTTGCAAGAGGCAGCTGCAGAAGAGGAGGAGGAGGAGGGGATGTGCCGCCCTATGACAGCTCTGCGCCATCTCCATGTGGGTCTGGGCAGGCACGTGGGTGTTGGGACCGTCAAATGACTTCCACCTCCCGGGGTGCGGGGAGAGGCAGCGGCCCGGCGTCACCGTCCCCCACCCTGCCCTTACCTAGCAGGGAACCAGTTTGGGAAGTGCCTCCGTGTCGCCCGCGGATGAGCCAGCCCAGGAGGAGGTTGGAGACCACTTTGGATCGAGATCCTGGCACCGCTGGGAGGAGGCAGGGTGGAGGGATGGAGACCAGCCAGCTTCCTAACTATGCAAACAACCCACACCCATGTTCGGTGTTTATCCCCGCCGAGCCCGTCACCATGGTATCTGGGCACCTTTTGCCAAGGTGAGTTGAAGCTGATGGAGCAGATCCTCTGCCAAACCCCAGGCTCTCTAGGCATGTGTCTGGGAGGTCTCTGAGATCAGCTGCATCTTCCGGAGTTACATCTTCTGGGATAATTCCAATCATTTTGCTGCTGCCTTTGGACCCCCCCGCCACTGCGTGCCCGGTCGCTGGCCGGCTCCTGTCTCCCATGAGCTCCTCAAAGCAGGTGCATCCTCACCTCTGCCATGGGGTTTCCTTATGCCGTGTCACACCACAGTGCCAGGCAGGTGTGACACGTGTGGCTCCACAGCCCCCTGGGCTGGGACTGCTGCCCTGATGCAAAATTTGGGCCCTTCTCCCTGACATGGCTGTGGCTCTGGGCTGCTGGGGAGAGATCCAGAGGCTGGTGGTGCCTCCAGGAACACATGGGGTCTGGGTGCATCATTGGGTGACCATGTGGTGATCCACCATGTTCTCCTCACTCTTCATGTTCTCCATCAATGTTCTCCTGTGGTTTGGGGCAAGTTTACTACCAGCAAAATGGAGGTGAGAAGGTTTGATGGTGTCCCAGGAGGAAATTGGAGGAGAGGAGAGGAGAGGAGAGGAGAGGAGAGGAGAGG
>VUYV01000015.1:7770021-7800021 GCA_008711295.1 Anarhynchus alexandrinus | reverse complement strand
GGAGAGGAGAGGAGAGGAGAGGAGGAGGTGTTTAGCTGGGGAAGGAAAAAAAAAGAGCATTCTTATTATCAATGTTGAGCAATTCGAAATGGGAAATTTCCCCTCGTGCCTCACCAGCAGCCGTTGGCTGGTGGTGTGCGAGAGGAGATGAGTCACATCACCTAATCCCTGTCTCCTGACTCCTGTGTCCCTTCCACACCTTCTACCCAGCCTTGCAGGGGTGCAGACTTGATTTCTGGTGCAGCTGCCTTTCTTGCAGAGAAGTAATCGGGCAGGGGAGGAAACTCGAGGCAGCCTCAGATGCATTTGGTGGCTTCTCCTTTCCTAGCGTCTGCCCAGCGATGGCATTACGTCTGCTTTTATTGTCTGCGCCAAGAGGCTGAACGCCAGCTGAAAGGGGACTCTGAAGGTCCACCTCAGCTGGGATTGATACCTCCATGCCATGGCTAGACGCTGGAAATACTAGAAGGGGACATATTGCAAAAATAAATGGGTCAGATCTGCTTCCCATCAGGTCCTTGTGCTGGGAGCAGGTCTCGATGTCTCTGTCTTTAGGGAGGTGTTGGATGAGACAACCTTCTCCGTGGACAGGTCCTTTCAAGGTGCTAGGTGGCTTTGGGAGCTGCAAGGGGACATGAGAACACCTGAGCATCCCAGGGCACAGGAAAAGGTTGTGATTTACATCCAGGCCCAAGCTTGGGTCACTTCTGGCAACTTCTCCCCTCTTAGTCCTGTCTGAAGAGAAACTGAAGAGATTAGCTCCTCTGCGCCTTAATTTCCCTAGATGTAAAATAAATCAGTAGCCACCTTCCATGGGTCTTGGTCTGGTTTTGACAGGACTTTGGAGATGGTCTGGATATAGGATGGTAAAATGAATGCCAGGTGTAAAATCAAAAGAGGATCAGCGATGTTCCCCACCTGGAGTACTGCATCCAGCTCTAGAGTCCCCAACATAAGAAGGACATGGACATGCTGGAGCGTGTCCAGAGGAGAGCCACGAGGATGATCCGAGGGCTGGAGCACCTCTCCTATGAGGAGAGGCTGAAAGAGTTGGGGCTGTGCAGCCTGGAGAAGAGAAGGCTCCGGGGAGATCTTATTGCGGCCTTCCAGTACCTAAAGGGCCTACAGGAGAGCTGGGGAAGGACTTTTTACTGGGGCATGGAGTGATAGGACGAGGGGGAATATCTATAAACTGGAAGAGGGCAGGTTTAGATTAAACATTAGGAAGAAGTTTTTCACTTTGAGGGTGGTGAGGCACTGTCCCAGGTCGCCCAGATAGGTTGTTGAGGCCCCATCCCTGGAGGTGTTCAAGGCCCGGCTGGACGTGGCCTTGGGCAACCTGGTGTAGTGGGAGGTGTCCCTGCCCATGGCAGGGGGTTGGAACTGGTTGATCTTCAAGGTCCTTTCCAACCTAAACCATTCTATGATTCTATGATTTTATATTCATGGCTGCAGAGGAGCAGGCAGGTTGCAATACTCCAGCCTTTCCACCCTGCACATGCACTTTCCAAACAGTTTTGTTGCAATTAATTACAGTGTAATTAAAGCAGAACGACAGTGCTAACTAAGGGCAAAATCTTGTGAAAGAAATAGTGTTTGGGCTGATTTTGTAATTGCTCCAGGTTCCCCAGATACAAATTACACTGTCAGGGCTCCTGATTTATGGCAGAGCGATAGACGCACAAATAAGTCGGGGCAAGAACTGCCTGCGTGGGTTGCAGGAGGTCCATGTCCCATCGGTTCTCCTTGTGGGTGACCCATGAAGTGCCTGGTTCTTCTTAAAGCGTGTGGTTCTCCTTGAAGTGTGGGTTCTCCTTCAAGTGTCCCATGGCCAGCAGGACACAAGTGGCACTGGCTGTCCCCCCGTCTGCTCCATCCCCAAGTCTTCTCATGAAGTTTCCTCATCAGGGAGGTGCAACTGCACCCTGGGCAGAGGGACACAGCCAGCGACAAGCCACCAACGGGGACATGGTGGGCAGAGGGATCTCATCCATCCATGGTGGTTCAGGCTATGGGACGACATGGCTGATGGTGCAATTTAGCCCTTGGGTCCCAACCTTTTCATGCTTGCAGAAGGTCCCTGTGTGGTCGAGCGGGCAAGGTTTGGCTTTGCTAAATCTCAGGCAGAGTTGTGCTGCCTTCTCCTTCCCGGGCTATCTGGTGGGGCCGTGATAAATCGCGCCGGAGCATGGTGACTCAGCTGGGGAAGGCGACCGGCAAAGGGAATACAAAGAGGTTGTGCCCTTATCTGCTTCTCCGACCAGGCGTTGGGTTTGAAAGCTTTGTTTCCTCCGCTCCGGTTTCCAGCCGTACTGGGAATATCGCGCTTTGTTTTCGTGCAGGAAGTCCCTTTCCAGATTAGAGAGCTGGAGTGGGTGTTTTCTCACCTTTAATTAAAAGGAGTGAAGCTGGGACTTTTTTAGCACAGCAATCCTGCCTTGCGAGCGTTTGGAGGTCATTTGAGTTAATGCATTTCAAGAAATGCAAACAAAAACCCCAAAGTATCCAGGCACCGCTGCCTGGAGTTTAAAAAAATAAGTGAGGCACACTTCTGGAAAAGTCGGGAGATCAGGTGAAAAACAATGAGACGAGCTAAAAGCATCAATTCTTACAATTAAACACCTCTATGTTCATTTTTTACCACTGAACTCGGGTTTGGGCGGTGGGTCACTGTCTGCTGGTGTCCCCATGCCGGCGTGATCATAGAATCATAGAATCATAGAATGGTTTAGGTTGGAAAGGACCTTGAAGATCATCCAGTTCCAACCCCCCTGCCATAGGCAGGGACACCTCCCACCACACCAGGTTGCCCAAGGCCACGTCCAGCCTGGCCTTGAACACCTCCAGGGATGGGACCTCAACAACCTCTCTGGGCAACCTGTGCCAGTGCCTCACCACCCTCAAAGTGAAAAACTTCTTCCTAATGTTCAATCTAAACCTGCCCTCTTCCAGTTTGAAGCCATTCCCCCTTGTCCTATCACTACATGCCCTGCTTGGTCACACCAAGAGCTCCCTGCGGGATTCAGCCATGGAGGGATAATCTCTTCACCAGCCACCGCGGTGCTCATGGACATCCTCTGCTGTGGGTCACGGGTGGCTTCCCGGCGTACCTGGGAAGCCGTGGTGGTTCACACCACCATCCCAGTTGGGGCTCGGGGTTGAGCATCTTCCCCCTGGCAGGTCTTGATGTGGGGAACCAGTGCCCCCTCCCAGCACATCCCACCAGCAGCCGGGCTCCTACTCTGAATACTAAATCCTGAGACAGAGAGAAGGAGCCCGTACGCTGATTAATTTGAGCCTGCGCCGCTCTTATCCTGGTTTCAAAGTAATTGTCTCTCTTGTCCACAATTTTCCCTTCTTACATTTCACTGCATATTTATTAGGTTTTTGTGAGGCTATCTGCAGCCACATTAAACCAATTTACTCCTTGAAATGTCTGACCTTTGATCTGCCAGCTACTGCCTTTCGGAGCCAGAAAAAGAGCCTTTAATAACGTGTCACATGAAAGGCTCGCTGCCGAGCCTGTCACTCGCACGCCCGAACTCCAGTTAATAAAGTACGGGATGAATCAATTATTGCCTAATAATTGTTACCTATATTCTTGTGCTAAACAAGGAGAATATTTTCCCCCTCTTTTCCCGGTTGCTTTGTAACCTCCCGCTAGAGAAAACTAATAAGGCAAATCCGTGTACACGGATATAACTAACATTTCTCAAGCAACATCTTCGACCTTTGTAGCCGGTTCTGATCCTAGCGGGCGCGGGGGATTTTGCGGAGGCGTTAAGACTATCTGGGCACATCTCATTTTAGGAGTCCCCGCAGCATCCCTGGGTGCTCTGCCATGTGCTGTGCCTCCTGAGCCCCTCCAGCCAACCTCTGCAGCAGGCACGGGAGAGGAGAGGGGGGGTTAGTGGGTTGCAAAGTGCTTTGCTGGGGATGTTTCAGCCGTTTTCCAGGCAAGGGCAGCGAGGCAGGGAGGCGCCGTGACTTGTCCATCCCAGCAAGGTTGGAAGCAGCCACCCTAAGGACCACCACGCTCCTCACCATCACCTCCCAGCACCCCGGGCACCTCCTGGTGTCCTTGTGCATCAGGGTTGGATGCTCCTGTATCATCGCTGGAGGACAGGCGTCCCGCTCTAGGGGTGATGCCTCACCTCCTCACCCGTGGAAAAGACAAAATGGGGAGAGGACCCCCTCCAGTGGGCTACTGGCACGGCCGGCTCTCCATGCCGCAAGACCAGGCAGCTCACATCACGGTCGTGGCTGCATCCAGCCGCGCTGGCTACTTTTTATTTTGCATTCTTATCATGTATTTGAAGTGACCGATGTGTCACCTCTTACTGCTACGGAGCCATCGAGCTCCCAGGGGTTTGCTGAGAAAAATAGAGGCAGATGTGGCCAAGCTGCTGTTGAAATAAGGACGTGGGGACAGAGCTGGTGGGATGCAGCGTAGCTCCCTCGGGGTCTCTGCGGCCCCTGGGCACAAGACACCGCCGCCCTGAACCCCAAGAAGTCATCTGTAGCATCTCACACTGGGTCTGAGACCCCTTTTTTTTCCTGGCTGCTGGCTCTCTGCACCTGGTTTTGGGGATGATGGAGAAAGAACGTTGTTCAGGTCCTCATGGAAGCCAGAGCATCCACGAGGCCGCAAGGGTAGAGGACCCTCTGCTCAGGCTTTGCTCATTCTTTGGGGAGAGGTCTCCCTAGCACTCCTGACCTCTCCTCTGGTAGGGACGTCCATCCTGCCTCTGCTGAAATCAGCAGCGAAGCTGGGTTTCGCGGGGGGTGAAATGGGCCGGTGAAGTTTAATCACGGCAATTACAGTTTCTGTCGCCCGCAAGGTTCTCCGATGCATCACTCTGAAACAACGTCTTGCCCAGGAGCTCCATTTCACTCCCGGTGACATCTCACCGGGGCAGGAGCCGACAGCCGTCCGGAGGGGAGCGTGCCTGGGTACAGATCCATCCTGGAGGTGGCCTTGGCAACACACTTTGGCATTTATATATTATTTATTTTCCCTGACGCTTTTCATCTCTCACGTAGTTGCTTAACAGCACCAGGCTTTCATGAAGTGATGGAGAAGGGCTGCAAAAAAAAAATGCAGGAGGCAACCCAGGTCTCCTCTCTCTGCTTTAATCTTCCCGGGATGACTTCTCGCTTGCCATATGGGGAGGGACGTGCTCCTGACATCCCCAAGCCTGCAAAACACCGCGGCGTCGAGCAGAAGCAAAGTCTCGAGTTTCAGGGGAAGCAGAAACCATCTGCATCGCTCTCGAGCACATCTGTGCCGATTTGGCTCTGCGAGGACCGGGTTGCAAGCCTGTAGGGTTCATCTTCAGAAAGGCTGGTATTAATTGCCATTGAAATGAGAAGCGCTAAAAGCTGGGTGAAGAAGAGGTGAAGAAGAACGGGGAAGCTTGGAAATACTATGGGCTGGTAATTCTCTCCGTCACTCTTGAGTGTATTAACAACGTCGATGGTTAAAATTGTTACCGTCGGAGGCCATCTGCTAGGCTTTGCCTACCATGAATCAGGAGGGGTGGTGGAAGCGAACGTCGCTGGGGAGGCTGCAGACGAAATCCCAAATTTGAGACGAGGTTCAGATGGTCCTGAAGACCTTCGTAAACCTGCATTTCTTGCCTGCATTAAAAAATAAATGCACCAAACCAGATCATAGAATCATAGAATGGTTTAGGTTGGAAGGGACCTTAAGATCATCAAGTTCCAACCCCTCTGCCATAGGCAGGGACACCTCCCACCAGACCAGGTTGCCCAAGGCCACGGCCAGCCTGGCCTTGAACACCTCCAGGGATGGAGCTTCCACAGCCCCTCCAGGCAACCTGTGCCAGTGCCTCACCACCCTCACAGTGAAAAATTTCTTCCTAATATCTAATCCAAATCTCCCTTCTTCCAGTCTGAAGCCATTCCCCCTCATCCTATCACTAGATACCCTTGTAAAAAGTCCTTCCCCAGCTCTCCTGTAGCCCCTTTAGGGACTGGAAGGCCGCAATAAGGTCTCCCCAGAGCCTTCTCTCTCCGGGCTGAGATCTCATTCTCTGTATTGTGGACTGCATTTCGGATGGAGGCACCTAATCTACCTTCCAGCTTTAATACTGGCTCATGCCTTGTGCCTTCACCTCTGCTTACCCAGTGGAAAAAGGTCATCATCAGGGGCACTTTTTTATCCATGACTGTTTCCCAGCTGAGCTTCAGAGGGGAGTTCAGCCTGGAACAAGACGGGGACGGGGAAAGGGACCTGCACTAGTCCTGGCCACGGAAAGCCACGTTACCATATTGACCTGAAAGTCCTGTCCTGGAAGACCCTACGGTGACTTTCACCTTGTCCTCAGGTTTCTCAAAAATCAGCGCTTTGCTTTCATGCTTTTCAGCAAGGAGAGCCCTGGAATTGTGGGTTGATTCTCCTTAAAATGATGCTGTCACTTTTACCTTCGTCTTTTACTTTCAACATCCCACGATGCCCAGCCAGGAGCATCCCAGCTGAGATGCTCCACGAGATTTTGCAGCCCTAAATCCCAGGATGCTCAGATTGTGGCCGCCGATGTACCCCATCGGTGCGGGCGAGGGGAAATTCAAGCCTTTTTGACCTTCAGTTTTCCTCCTCGGGAGATGAAATTAATGCTCCCTGCCATACCTTGCAGGGATGCTGCTGGGATGAATTAGTTAAGAGACCAAATCTCGCTCGCCTGCCTCCGTGAGGGCCATCGCCGTGTGGCTGAGTCTAACATTCCCCTTTCCGATCACCGCTGGGGACTTTGGGTGGGGACGGCTGGGATTTCGCCCCGACTTGGGCGGGAGCATCCCGCAGACCTCACCAGGATCCGTCCCTTGGGTGGCGAAGGGCTTGAGGCTATCACGAAGATGCCGCGGATGCCTCCCTGCAACCCTGTGCCGCATAATTTCCAGGCTCGCAGTGCCGTCTCTGCAAAGGTGGATTTGGTTTCTATTAATAAGGGGATAATAGCACGGGAAACCTGGCTACAGGATGGCCCGTACCCAATTACCGCGGTCGCTGGGCTACAGCAGCCGCTTCCCTGCAATTATCCCACCGCACGCCGGTGCAGCGCAGCCCTCTGCCTTTTATTCTTAGTAACAGAGCCNGGGGGGGGGGGGGGAGGGGGGGGGGGCTGTCCCTGCAGCCGAAAGTCCCCGGTTGGGGGATGCGGGAGCTGAGATGGGGATGGCGGAGCCACCAGGTCGGTGGGGGGCAACGTAGGAGTGATGTCCCCCCAGCCCCGGCGGATGCGGCCGGGAGGTTGGCAGCAAGGCAGTGCCATGTTTTGTCCTCGTCCCAAACCAAGTGGTGCAGGAAAGGGGGGGTCCTGGTGACCCCCGTGGGGCACATCAACCGCTGCCGGGGTCCATAACGATCACCCTCATTTTTTTGGAGGGGGCACAAAATCCCCAATCCAGCCAAGACATGGGTTAGTGGTGGAGTTGGCGGTGTTAGGTTTATGGTTGGACTTGATGATCTCAAGGGTCTTTTCCAACCTATATGATTCTGTGATTCTATGGACGTGATGGTCTTGTTCCCAGTATAAAAGGGGTTGTGTGGAAGCTCTCCGCTGGGAATCGGCCCATCCAGCTCAGCAAGCCGATGTGGGAATCGTGGAGGCAGGAGGTGCAGGGGATGGTCTGGGGATCGGGATTTGGGGAACCCAGGGTGAGTTTCTTTTCCGGCACGTTCCCTATGCATCTGTCGGAAGCCACTTTGCTTCTTCATCCCTCAGCTGGGTATCCGTAAACATGGATAATAGCCCGACAGAGGGATGCAGCGCGAAGAAATACATTACAGCCGGGGGAAACGCTCAAAGGCAAACTACCCAAATCACCCTAAAAACACGGAAGACCCTTCCTAAACCTGTGTCGGTTGTGGGAAAGCGGTGAATGGAAAATATATGTCAAGGATAAAAAGGGATGCTTAAAGGGCAGGGATAAAGCCTTTCTCGTGAGAAAAGCCCAGCTCGGGTCTGTGCTGTTTCAAATTAAGTTTTCAGTTTCCTAAAGGCAGCAGACAATGCCTCACTCAATTCTCTCCCCGCTGTCATTAAAACTCGAGTGTGTTGTCTGGATATAGTATTTTGCCCTACCTTAAGAGCTCTAATCTTTTTAGGACCATTTCTTGCCGCTATCTGCAGACACTCGAAAAGCCTTCTCGACCGCGGAGTGAAATACAATCCCTGTCTTGGGGAGCTTTACCTCCCCTTTGTCTTCTGCGAAGACAGAAGGAAAATAACCACTTAACAAATCTGCCAGGGCTGAATTTTTCTCCCCACCCCACCCCCCCCCTCCTTCCGTCTCCCTTTCGCGGCTATCATTTGTCGCGGGTTGCTTTCTCCCGGTGCCACCCGCCTGTTGCAGGGAGATGGCGAGGAGCCTCTTATTGTTTGCCGAACAATTCCCCGCAATTTGCCGTTCAGCTATTTCTTTCGGCCTCCTTTAATCCTTTCTTCGCTTGCCGCTGCTTATTTTTAGCTCGTGTGCCGTCCTCGTTTTCTTTCCCCCCAAAACTGTTTATGTTTTGAAAAGCCCCGCTTTGCCGCTGATGGTACCTTTATTTTTGAGCATCCCTGGTTGCCCGCAAAGCCCTCTCCTTCCCCCAGCGCCCTGCCAGGTTGGGGCGTTGCATGCAACGAGCTGCCGTTCTCAGCTTTCCCGACTTTCCCTTGGTTTTCCCTTGGGAATCCTCCTCCAACCCTCCCTGGAAACCCACTTTCCCTTCATGCCCGAAACATTTGGCCTTTGTTCAGTGAAAATCCTACCAACGCCGAGCTCCCGGTGATGCCACCAGCTCAGATCAAGCTCCTTTGGGTGATTTACGCTGTCCTGGTGCAAACCAAAACCCTCTGACTTTGCCGGGTGCCAAAACGCTGCCGGTGATGGGTTGAGCCAACCAGGCTGGTGCCACCAACCATGAGACGTGGACACGAGGTTCAGCACGTGGCCACCACCTGGCATGGGGAAGCCCACGTGGTGGCCCCGATAGCCCCTCCGAGCTTTCGGCTGCCTCTAGTCTTTGGATAAACCTGAGCCTTAGGAGGGAACCAGCTCAGGCTGATGGTGTAGATAAGGTGGTGAGTTGGGATCTGGAAGAGCGAACTCCAAATTTTGGCTCGACCGTGGGCCCCCTCCATGGCACATCACCAAATATCTCTGTTCCTCATCTGTACCAATGAGGTAATCCCTTCTTTCTCCCACTGTTTATTGGGAGCACGAGCATTTAGGGACACATTGCTCCTTCTTCAGTCTTGCTTATGCAGTGCCTATAAAGGGATGAGCATCCCATTTGCAGCTTAAGACAGTGGTGCGGTATAAATGGTCGCTGCAATTAGTAATAGTAGTAATAACAATGATAATAATGATAATGATGATGATGACAATAATAATAATAATAATAATAATGATAATAATAATAATAAAAACCCTGCACCTTGAACAGTAGAAACTTAGTCTGATCTGAGGATGCTCTGAGCTATCATCAGCGAACTATAGTAATGGATATTTTTATTTCCCTGCCTGTATGTATGCTGGTAGGGCTCTGCTTCTCTCCTGTTACTGGGATCTACAGCTGGAGAATTAAAATCCATCCCTTCTCCAGCCCACCGTCAGGATTTGATAGAACAAGAGGAAATGGCTTCAGGTTGCGCCAGGGGAAGTTTAGATCGGATATTAGGAAGAATTTCTTTACTGAAGGGGTCATCAGGCATCGGAACGCGTTTCCCAGGGCAGTGGTGGAGTCCCCATCCCTGGGGGTATTTAAGGGTGGTGTAGATATAGTGCTGAGGGACATGGTTTAGTGGTGGGCTTATCAGTGTTAGGTTAATGATTGGACTAGATGATCTTACGGGTCTTTTCCAATCTAGGAGATTCTGTGATTCAGAAATTCAAGCAGGACTTTCTTACCCGAACAAACATCTCCTCATCTGCCCCAACTGACTGCCCTGAAGGCAAATAGCGACGTTCAGCGTAACCCCCCCCCACCTTGTTCTTGAGCTATCCAAACTGTCCCCTCCTGTGTCAGCCGGGGAAGATATATTTCATGTCTCCCTGGCAGTCCCGTCTCCTCCCTCGTTAATATTGCAACGAGCATTCCTCCTCGGGAGGACCTCCTGTCCCTCGGGAAGGCTTTCAGCCTCCTTGTTTCAGGCAGGTATATGGCAGCCCTACCAGCTCCATCTTTCACGCAGACACAAAGCCGGTAGCATCAGCTCTGCCTTTTTCCTGGCATCACCCAGGAGGTAGATTTATCATAATCTTCATCGTTCCTTGCCATTGTTTTTAATTTTTTATTTACTTTTTAAGGAACAGGTGAATTTATGTCGGAAAAGCAACTTGAATTTCCTCACCGCAGAAATGATAAGGAATAGGTCTGGAGACACTCTCGTTTTTGGTGCTTTTTTGTTTTCCCTCTGAGATACGCTGGCGGCTGGAGGTGCAACCCCGGAGCTGCCTCTTTAATTGCTGTTTTTATGAGCATCACGGCAAATGCGCTGTGGTTTAGGGAAAAAAAAAGTGGCATCTCTGTTAATAACCAACTGGTCTTGCTGCCAGTATCTATCTCAGACAGGCAAAAAAGAATCATTTCTTCTATCTCGTAATAACAAACTGATTTTCTCTGTTGTCTTTCAACATCGAATGAGTTCTTGCTCCCGTTTCCCTTTAATAAGTGGTATTTTGTTTCCATTATTACTCAATAGTAAAATCTTTTCCCGGCAACTTTACCAGAAGTAGATTTATGGCTATGAAAATAAACTTGGGCGTGATGAGATCTTGTCGTTCTGTTATCTATAAAGCACCTCGCATGACTTTGTAGTTATCAAAATGTAATTATACATTTAGATTTTTCCATCCTCTCTGTTTGTTGTTTCGGTTTGGGGTTTTTTTTTAAGAAGGAAATAATGAAAACTAAGAAATCCGTGCTTAATATAACTCAAACTATAACTGCTGTTGACTTTACCCTGGCTTCTTCCAGAATAAGGGCAGAAAATAATCACCGTGCGCTGCGATGGTGTAGATCTGCCCAGAGTGATGTTCGTGTTAAGACACATCTTCGGGGTTTTTTTGGTTGTTTTTTTTTCAGGCGCACGGAAAATGTTGACGTTTCCTGGTTTGAGATACGGTATTTACCGATTCTTACGCGGGGCTGGATGTTAATTGTCGTCGGAGGCTCTGGGTGTGGGCGAATCATTGTATAATGCCCACACCCTTCGGGTGGCTTAGGGTGCGGCGTTGTCTTTGCCTCACCGTGCAGTTTTAAGATGTATTATTACCCAAAAGTAACACACCCTTCCGTGCTTCGTTGTTTTTATTAGGGATCGCTCTGAACCAGCGCTCCAAGCACCTGGCAAAGCCGCCGTTGGATGTGGAGCTCGTAACTCGGGCTTGCCCGGGCTTCCCGCTGGGATTCCCTGCGGAGGAGCTCTCGCCGCTGACGCTTTGCGGTGGGAGCGGGTCAGTTGGGGCATCTGGATGGGCACGTTGGCCTGTAGCCAAAGGCAGCGGGCATGGTTGGAGACCACCAAGGACTTGGGCTGATCCGGCCTCGGCTGAGCGCCGAGACTTAGCTTACCTAGAGGGAGCTTCCCGTGATGAGTAGGAGTAGGAGATAGAGAGGTGGGAAAGGTGAGTATTTCTGTTGGGACTGGACAGGGCAGGAGAGAATTAGCCCTTTGCAGAGGACTTCTAGCCTGAGCCCTGTTTTAGGGACTTTGGTTGGATTTGCCCCATGCGAGGGCTTTTGAATTTGTGTGCTGTCCTGCCTCAGTTTCCCACCTCTCTGTGAGATGAGGATCATGATAACTACCCAACTGCTTCTTCCACATGGTGCAAGATCCTGATGGTGACCAATTATAACCAATTCATTCTCCAAATGACACCTTTTTCTTGCAATCCGGGGCTGTCCCGTTGAAGAGCCCACTGCATACATCCCATATGGCCTTTTCCATAAGCACACCGGACGTCACATCTTCTCCACTCTGGCACAGCCACCACGGTGGCTTTTCCACCATCTCCTCCTGGCCAGACCCCAGGAGTGTCCGTGGTGACCCTCCCATCCATGGTGACCCCTTTGCTCACCTCTAGGTCACCGCCGTCTTCTCCAACCACCCAGTTCTCCTTCTGTGAAGGGTTTTATTACTTCTTCTTGCTTGAAGTAGGGGGGTTATATTTAAATGAAACACATCCAAGGCAAACTCGCAGGGAAGTCTCACCTTTCCCCGTGCCACATGATTGAATAGGGGGGCAAAGATGCAACCCCCTTATTAGAGTGATATAATTTTCCATCTCAAATAGGAACCAGGGATGTTTTAATGATTGGGCTCATTAGATGGACTTTCCACTTAAAGTGTCTGTCTGGCAATTAAGGCTGGGAAAAGCATGACTGATGACCACACCTTCTGTGACTTAATGGGGAGTCTGAAGGCTGATCTTATTATCACACTGATACAGTCTGTGATAAAAAAGAATTTAAGATACTCTCCAGAGATTTATTTGCCCATTAGGAAGCTGCCAGGAGAAGGTTAAGGGAACTCGTAAGGTCAAAGCTGAACAGAGAAAAGTACTAAACGCTTGGGATCTGGGTGGGCAGAAACTGGAGGACACGGTTTCTGCTCTTTGCTCCGCTCCTGACCTGTTGCATGGCCTTCACCAAGTCACTTTGTTTCTGATTACTTTCCGACGTTGATGCCCATCAGCTTGGTTGGGCAGCATGGTGGCCCTGCAGATGTAACGTCACCGTGGCTTTGCCTCGGCGGCACAAGTCCCTGCTGCCACCCGCTGCTGGAGAGACACACGGAAAAAAATCGGGTTGAGTGGAAGGAGGCATCTACAATCAGGAGGAAAACGATGGCGTTCAGGGCAGCGAGCTGAAAAAGGGTACGGCAGAATTTCCATTCTCCTCCAAGAGCATCCTCATGGGTCCTTAGTGATTCCCGAACCTCCTCTGTCCGCTTTAAAACGTGACCCGCTGTAATATTTTACTTAAGCCTGGTGTTTAATGGACTGGAACTCATTGTAGAGCTCACTGTGCTGGCTTCAAACCTCCTGTTGGGTACCATTTTACTGACATTAGCTTGCCATAGCTTGTCGGTGATTTCAACTGCGCTGATGGGTTGAACGCCCCGGGATACAGGAGCCGGCTCTTTCAGCTTTGTACTTCCCTTCAGCTTCCTTAAGTACAGTTGGGAGAGATAATTCAGCTAAATATGTTTTAGTACAAAGCGAGGTTTTCGATGGCGAAAAAAACGACTGCGCGCGTGGGTCAGTTTTGTCAGGTTAATGGAGGAGCTGTGAAAAACGGAAGCGTTTCGTTTCAGCGTCTTCAAAGCAAAAGTCTTGCCTTTCACGGGCGGCGTGATTTGTTTGCCTCGACGTTTCCTGTGTTTTTAATTAAACGTATGCCCAGAGTTTAGGGAAAATGTTTTGTTTTGGGCCGAGCAAGGCATTTTTTAATATTTTTCAGTTCCACAAAGGAGAAAGCCCTGCTCCCTCCCACCCTTCCGCTCCCGTGAACCAGAACAGCCTCCTCTCCTTCGCTCCGCGTCCTTTGCAAGGGGGTAACACCGACCCCGGCCCCGTCCGGGTCCATTAGGAAAGCAAAGAGTCCCAGACTTCTCTCGTCGTCCCTTTGTGCCAAACTGAGTGTTGGGAGGTGAAAAAACAGCCCCATATATTACTTAGAATTGTGTGAAAACTAAATAATCGAATATGAAGGCATTGGCTTTATGTCTTTTAAGGAATCCTTTTGAAGTTGACTCTTCTGACCTTCGAGGCCCTGCATAATTTTTCCTTCTCCTCTCTCCTCCTCTTTGTTGTTCCTTGCACTCCTGTAATCTTCTCTCCTGCCTGCTTCCTTCATCTCCTCCCACCCCGCTCCGCGACTCCACTTATCTGTGCCCCCGGGTTGGAAGCGGTCGGCGGCTCGCGCAGCCAACAGCCTCCTCTCCCCCTCGCAAGCCTTCCTCCCGGCTCCTCTCCGCCGGGAGCCTCTCCTACCCACCCTCTTTTCTCCAGCTGGCATTTTACCTGGGCCCTTTCCTCCCCCTGAGTTGCTTTTTTTTTCCTCCCTTCCATTGGGAAACGTTAAATTAGGAGACCTGCCTTAATCTTCTGGCTGGCCAAGTGCAATAACTCCACCCACAGCTTTCAGCAGGGGATGGGCTCTCTTCCCTCTCTCCGGACAGAAGTAGGACTCCACCCTCCCCTGCTAATAGTGTAGTAACCGTGTGACCTTCCTGAGCTGAACCCACAGCACGTCCAACCCCACCGTCTTCTCTGTTGGCCTCACGGTCTCCCCACGGGTGGTTGTTGGGGAGGTACGTTCCCACACCGTCCAGCGCGCAGTGGGGTCCCAGCGTCCCATCAGTAGCGATGTTCTGAAGTCAGAGTTTGGAATAATCCAATAAAAGAGGTTTCAGCCAGTGGAAAAGATTGTTTAAGTAATATATAAAAATTGCTGCAGAGCTTCAATTCTACCAGTCCAGGGGACTGGTTTTCTCTGCTTACCAGGAGTCATAGCTTCACTGGGGTGAATGGGAGGACTTAGCTGACTTTTCATAGAACCATAGAATGGTTTGGGTTGGAAGAGACCTTTAAAGGCCATCTAGTCCAACCCCCCTGCCGTGAGCAGGGACATCTCCAGCTAGATCAGGTTGCTCAAAGCCTGTCCAACCTGACCTGGAATGTTTCCAGGGATGGGGCATCTCCCACCTCTCTGGGCAACCTGGGCCAGGGTCTCACCACCCTCAGCGTAAACAATTTCTTCCTTCTTCCTGACTTCAACGGGACAAGCAATCCTCTTTCTAAAGAGTAGCTTTAGCTCTGAAGAAGGGATGTGTACACACGCATGGAGATATTCAGGAATGAGAGTGCTGGAATTGGAGGGGAAGCAAAACTCTCACCCTGCATTTATCTGGGCAAGGTTTTCTTGCTTATTCCCCCGTAGGGAGGAATATGAATTTTGCTCCTGGTGCAGGTAAATATTGATGGTGACTTCACGAGGGCTTGAATTCCTCCTGCAGCAAGCGTGTGAGCTGAGAAAGGGCAGCAGCAGTTGGTTTTATGAAGAACTGCTCTCCTTTCTTGCCAGGGTACAGAGTTCATTTTTCCACTGACACATCTCTGACAAACACCCAACGAGAGCGTGGCATGGGGAGCCAAGTGATTGTGTTGTCATGGCAAAGACTAGTGAAAGAAGAGCAAGATTTATATCGTGGCTGCTCAGAGGGTTGGAGAAAAATGGCCCAAAGCCAGAAGTCATGCAGGCATGGCTGATACGGTCTTCGTTTTTTGCCAAGTGTGGGCTGGTTGGTGGCTTATGTGAAATGGGCTGCATAGTCTTGGTCCAAGTCTTGGTGGGCACGATTCCACATCACAGAAACCAGCCGTACAGTTGACACTTTTGCTGACAGTCTTAGCAGAAAGATGAGTTGCTGAATTGGCCCTGAAGATGAAAAAAAAAAAAAACCAACCCAAAAAATTTTGCAGCTAGAGAAGCGCTACCTTCTACCAGGGAAGCAAGAAGAGCAGATGACCCCAAAAAGCCCAGCACACACACGTGCGACTATGGTGACGTGTTTAATTTATCAAAGGCAATGAGGGGAGGGCTTTAGGTTGCTCTCTGGAGATGTGGCCTCAGGTGCAGGTCCCCGGCATGCCTGTGGTTGTATTATTTCATCTCCTTTATGCCTTGGCTCCCTATCTGCAAAACCAGAGCATGGAGTCAGAGAACGGTTTTGGTGGCAGGGACCTTTGGAGTCTCCAGATTCAACCTCCCACTCTAGGTCAGGCTCGTGTCTTTGTGTGGGTGAGTTTTGAGTATCTCCCAGGATACAAATCCCAGCGTCTGTCTGGCGTCATGGTTCAAGGCTTGACCAGCCTCTTACTAAAAAATGGTTTTCTTACATCTGATCTAAACTTCCTTTGCTGCAACTTCTGTCCATAGCTTCTTGTGCTCTGAGAAGAGTCTGACTCCATCTTCTCTATGGTTATGTATTAGGTAGGTAGATGGAAAAATTAGATTCCCCCTTAACCCCTTCTTCTCTGGGCTGAACAAACCTCTGTTGTTCTTACCTTGTGTGCTCCAGCTCCCTGATCATCTTGGTGTACCTCCACAATGACAACGTCTGTCTGGAGAGCCCAAATTGGACACAGCGCTCCAGCTGTGGTCTCACAAGTGACAAATAGAGGGGAAGGATCACTTCCCTTGACTTCTGGGCAACAATGCAAGTCAGTTGGCATCTGAGCATCTTTGCTGCAAGAACATGCCACTGACTCCTGGGCACCTCTTTGGCCACCAGGACTAGCAGGTCTTTTTCTACAAGGTGGCTTTCTAGCCAAAAAAAGGTGGCCCTTGCTTCCTACTGAGGTGGCATGGATGGGAAGTGCCAGGGTCTTGGCAGAGGTCAAAGGGTGAGGAGCAGAGTGTCCCTGGAGATGTAGGGTCTGGAGGATCAGAGCGGGTATGAGCTTGGCCATGTTGCGTGCCGCTGGCTACAGCAAGACTTGGCTCAACCTTCCTCTTTGAAAGCGTGAAGCCCGTTAATGACGGGGAGGTGAGATGGCTGTAGGAGCAGGAAAGCACCCGAAGAAAGCCTGAGGATACACTTAAGCACTTTTTTTGGGGTCTCAGGATTGTTCTTGTTCAGAGGAGGTGCCGCTCGTGTAGCCGCTGCGGTTGCTGATGCGGTACCTGCCCTGTGAATATAAAAGGAAGATTTCTGTCTTCACCGCTGCCCATCCATCACCTTTCACAAGCCTAGAAGCAAAAGGAAGAATAAAAGGAATAACAGGAAAATAAAGAAACATTGCAGCCAGGAAGCTATCCTCTGTGTTTCACATTTCTATAAATTATGCCCTTCCCTTCCTCTTTAATCGCCAGGCATATAAAACACGCTTGCAGCAGAATCATATTCTTCCCATTAAAGTTTCAGAAGAGAAATACAGGTCCCATCTGCCTGTTTAGCAAAGCAGGGCAGTGCACAACCGTTTCTTTTTTCTTTTCTTTTTTTTTTTTTTTCTCAAAATCTGCTTTATGGCAGGAGTTTTCTGTTTTAGGACCGGCCATTCATTTCATTTTCGCATTTCAGCGCGCGTTTTCACAAGCAGCCTCCTCTTTATTCTCACACAGGGCTTTCTCCGATGCCTTCAAACTCAAACCCTCCTAAGGAGCAGAGGTGCAACCTGCCCTTGCTGAAGGTCAAAGAGAGATGGAGGTCATTTAGGACTTCAGGAGGGTTGGTGGAGGTGGGTTTCCGCTCTGTGGAGAGGACAGACACTGTCTGAACTGCAAAAGTTGGCAATAGTGAGAAGTTAATAAACCGAATTGTGGAGGCACCCACGTGATTCACTGCCATCCATCCCTGGTTGCCTCCAAGGATATTTATATATATTTAGTGTTGGTCTGGGTTTGGGGTGGGTATGAGATCTTAGGGATCTGCATGGTGTGGGAGTGAGCGTGGCATCATCCCCTGCCATACGGCACCTGTCCCCACGACTCACCCGTGCAAAGGGCATGGAGAGGAGGATGCAGTTGTGCACACGGTCCCTCGGCGTATAGGGTCGGGTGGCAGGATGGGTGTGTATACATCCAGGGGGTACTATGCCGTCTCTGGCTGTGCATGTGGATGGGGAAGGCTTTTACTTCTTGGAAAGCAGTGATGAATGAGAGCGCACGGCAGTTTCCACTTCTAATGCAACCCATCGGGTCTTCATAGAATCATCAAATGGTTTGGGTTGGAAGGGACCTTCAAAGGCCATCTAGTCCAACCCCCCTGCCATGGGCAGGGACATCTTCAACTAGATGAGGTTGCTCAGAGACCCGTCCAACCTGACCTGGAATGTTTCCAGGGATGGGTCATTTCCCACCTCTCTGGGCAACCTGGGCCAGTGTCTCACCACCCTCAGCATCAAAAATTTCTTCCTTCTATCTACTCTGAATCTTCCCTCTTTTAGTTTAAAGCCATTCCCCCTTGTCCTATCACTACAGACCCTACTAAAAAGTCTGTCCCCATCTTTCTTATAAGGCCCTTTTTAGTACTGGAAGGGGCTCTAAGGTCTCCCCGGAGTCTTCTCTTCTCCAGGCTGAACACCCCCAACTCCCTCAGCCTGTCCTCCCAGCAGAGGGTCTCCAGCCCTCGCAGCATCTTTGCGGTCTTCTCGATAGCCGTTCTGTGTCTTATTGATACCCGTTCTGTGTCTTATCACGGGTTACGTGAAGCACGTGCAAAACAGCTTGAACAATTATTTATAGTGCTGCGCCCTTAGAAATCCCTCCGATCCGGCAGAAGGACGCGTCCCTCTTTTTTTACCATAAAGCCTCATTCTTATGCGGTGGCGTTCAGAGCAGAGCGAATTCGGAGGACCGGGGCTGTGCGGCTGCTTTTTCTGTGCCCGAAGATTTACACCCGCACTCCTGCTGCCGTCACAGTTGCCCTGCTCGAAATATAAATCAGACCGTGCTCTGTTCGATGCCTTCTACATTTCCGAGAAGTCGTGTGCGACGGCAGAAAGGATCCACTGGAAACTTTGCCGCTGTTTTTTGGGGGCTGAATGCTGCTGGGGAAATACAGCCACAGGGGGGACTTATATTCCCCTTTCCTGATGGGTTCACCATAGAAGAGGCTTTTTGGGTTTGGGTTGTTTTGTTGTTTTTTTTTACCACTTTGGGCAACGAAGCTGTTTGTTTTGATAGAGGTTCAAATTTTATTTTTAAGCAAAATATGAGAAATGCAGGAGAGGAAACCGCACTCTGTTCCTTAAAATAAATGGAAGGAAAGACAGGGCTAGAAAAATATTCTCTGATGCACGCACTTGGTGAGCATGTACCTTGGCATACGCAGCCTCCAGGAGCTCTGGATGTTTAACCGGATCGCATCTTTCCCTCTCTAAGGTGGTTTTTATAAGGGCCTGGTGGAGCTTTTGGTGTTACGATGTCCTATAGCCCATCTCTGCACGTAAAACACCAGCAGCTCACATGGAGCTCTGGCTCTGCAATCCCATTTGGAAGAGGGAGTGGAAACCAAACCTGTGGTAAGGCACTGGAACAGGTTGCCCAGAGAGGTTGTTGAGGCCCCATCCCTGGAGGTGTTCAAGGCCAGGCTGGACATGGCCTTGGGCAACCTGGTCTGGTGGGAGGTGTCCCTGCCTATGGCAGGGGGGTTGGAACTCGATGATCTTCAAGGTCCTTTCCAACCTAAACCATTCTATGATTCTATGATTCTATGATCATGACCTGCCTGAGCGAGCCTGTCTCCGAGGCCATGACTCCGGGAAAGGGAAAGTGGAAAGATTTGGGTATTTTCGCTATCCATCTCCCCTTGAAACCAACCCCTGTTGCTCCTAGCCTGGTGAGGCGGACGTCTCTCCTGGCTTTGTTTTTTGTTCTCCGTGCTTTGCATCCCCTCTGCAATTCAGTCCTCAGCCATGGACAGCCGTGGAGGGAGACCTCAAATCCCCATTTTCACCCTCCACAAAGTCTGGGGCCACCGGCAACCACCTGGGCAAGGGGAGCAGCCCCGCTCGTACCCACATCTGCGCTCCGCTCGCGAGCACGCCCGCAGCACCATTACCTTATAATTAAATCTCTTTTTTTTTTTTTCCCCCTCAACTGGAAAGATTCTGCTATAAACAAGGGTTTTCGCTAACCATAATTGCGCTCGGCGGAGGGCAAAGCTCTGCAATAACTCCGGGCTTTGTTCTGCACGCAGGGAGCGCGTCCCTCTGCCCGTCCTCAGGTATGCCAACAATGCGAGCGGTGCTCCCCTCGACCTGACGCGAAGCTCGGGGCAGGGTTGGCAAACAGAGGCAGCGGTCAAAACGGGGCTTAACTGTGTTTATAACTATTTTGAAGTACCGCCTCGGAAAAGGAAAGTCCCCGGTGTGCCGCGGACCTGGTGTTTCATGGGGCACTGGTGTTTCATGGGGCGCTGGTGCGCGGTGGCTTTGAAGTGCGGCGGTGGCAGGTTGCTGGGTTCCTGCCCATTCCTAGGAAAGGCTGAGATATATATATATATATGTATGGAAAAAAACCACATAAAACACGAGACACAGCATTTAGGCTCATTTTTGGTGAGCGTCTTCACAGAAGGAATTAAAATGCTGCAAAGGGGTATTTTGCTAATGCGCCGCACGTATGAAACACCATAATGTGGATTAAAAATCCCGGAGATGGGAGGTGAGGTGGGTGGACAGAGAGGTAGATGTTTCCAAATGTCTGCTTTTATTTTGGCCCCTTAACTAATGAATTTTCCTCTACTAGAGAGAATTCACTCTAATGTGTTTAACCAGAGACTGATATGTTGTGTGCTGTGAAAGGAGATGCAAAATACAGACAGTGAAATGATGGGGAAAGTGGGGTGAAATGCCAATGTTTTCCCACCCAGGACAAAAGGTATATCCTGAAATAGTGTGTGTGAGTCCGCATTTCTGCTGGTGCTCTTCAGGATGTTTCCCAAACATACTCACTCAGAGCATCCTCTGGTCCTTTGCTCAGGAGGGGGATCAAACCTGCACCCTGGGGAGAGTAGGCAGAAGCAGCCACGTGCTCCCCATGCACATGGTGCCCTTCTCCAACACACAGATAGTTGGGGCTGCAGTTGTGTTAGGTGTCTGCATTCCTGGGTTTCGTGTGTAAGATAGCAAGAGCAAAGCAGCTGCTCCATAAGATACTTTCTGTATCTGGCCCAGAAGGCCACCTTCATCCTGGGTTGCATCAAGAAGAGTGTGGCCAGCAGGTCAAGGGAGGTGATTCTGCTCCTCTACTCTGCTCCAGTGAGACCCCAACTGGAATACTGCTTCCAGCTTTGGAATCCTCAGCACAAGAAGGACATGGACCTGTTGGAGCAGGTCCAGAGGAGGCCATGAAGGTGATCAGAGGGATGGAGCACCTCTGCTGTGGGGACAAGCTGAGAGAGTTGGGGGTGTTCAGCCTGGAGAAGAGAAGGCTCCAGGGAGACCTTAGAGCCCCTTCCAGTATCTGAAGGGCCTACAAGAAAGCTGGAGAGGGACTTTTTACAAGGGCATGGAGTGGTAGGATGAGGGGGAATGGCTTCAAACTGGAAGAGGCGAGATTTAGATTAGATATTAGGAAGAAATTCTTCACTTTGAGGGTGGTGAGCCCCTGGCGCAGGTTGCCCAGAGAAGCTGTGGCTGCCCCATCCCTGGAGGTGTTCAAGGCCAGGTTGGACGGGGCTTGGAGCAACCTGGTGTGGTGGGAGGAGTCCCTGCCCATGGCTGGGGGGTTGGAACCAGGTGATCTTTAAGGTCCCTTCCAACTCTAACCATGCTATGATTCTATGATTCTCTGTTTTGGAGCTGAGAGCCAAAACCTCCGTAGGTATGGACATGTTGCATTGCACCGCGAGGTTGAGCTGTTACATCCCATAGATTTGCCTGGAAATTGTAGCAATTTAACTAGACTGGCCTAGTTATAGTCGTACCGTTCCCCCTAAGCAGGTGTCATTAGAGCTGTACAGATGTTGCCTTGCTCATCCAGCTGTGCCAATGGAAGACGATGCCTCTCTCCTAGAGCTTGCTGCCTCTATCACTGTGCTGCTGGAACCGTCCTCCAGGAGCACCAGCCAAGTTGCCTTCACCCAGCTGCCCACAGCAGTTGGAAGGAACCTCATTGCTACTTTTTCCCAGCAGGAATTGGGATTTTCATAGGAACAGCCTCAAAGACAGAGCTGTGAGGGGTAGTTACCTCTGGCCTGATAGTGGATGAGAAGCTGGGGGGTCATTTCTTATGCCTCTGGCACATCTTGGACCAGGAGAGACCATCTGTCCTCTGTCTTCGAGTGCTGTATAAGGGCATAAGTAGTCCTTCATGTGAAAGGGAATCAGATGTAAGAAGGTTTTTGTAATGGTATAGCTGTCCCTGTTCTACCTCTTGTGCCCGTGCAGCTCTTTCTGGAAGTCACGGCCTAGCTGCAGATCCCATGCCAATGTCTTCATGGTGGCACCAGCATAGAAGCTCACTGTAGGGTGGTGCAATCCAGATCCATCTGCAAGACTGTCCTGCAGACCACTGTGCCATCCTCATCCTCTTTGCACTGGTGCAAATCCAGAATACCATCGGTTAAAGCCCTGGAATCAATCCATAGTTACACCAGGATAAATAAGAATACTCTTTACCGGGCAAAGCCCAAAAAAATAGCGTAAAATCCATCTGTTCAGCTCCAGCGAGGCCAAGTTCTGGCTGCAGCCAGTGCCCTGTAATTCAAAGGCTTCTTTGGACATCCCCTTTGAGTTCGGACATGTGAAAACGTTTCCTTGTAAAGCCTTTTGCGAACTCGTGCATGCATTTATATTATGGTTATCGCATGGTTATCGCACATGTAATTTCATCTGACATTGTAATGACAGCATGGGGAGTTCAAAATGTAACAGTAAATATAGTTGTTAGGGGAAAAAGAAAAATATATATATAAAAAAAAAAAATAAAAATCCCAGCCCATCATCCTGAGTGCCTCGTCACGTCATGGGAGGGATGCAGACAGACTCCAAACACCATCAGCATTTCTGGGTTCCAGTTGGAAACTGCCTGGAGCTCAGGACAGGCCAAAACAAACAGGCGAGACTGTCTCTCTTTACATGGCAGGGCTGCATTTTCTCCTCCTTTTATTTTTTTTTTTCTTCTTGAAGGGTCACCCCTCTAAAATCCCGAAGAGGGGAGAGGCTGAGGTGGTTCTTTATTTTCCCTGCTTGTTTGGGCTGTTTTCGTAGCCGGTGGCGTGATGCAGCCCTGGTCCTGCACTCACACCCGGCCGAGAGCTGAGTCCTGACTGGAGCCCCGGTTATTTTTGAACGCTGTCGGTTCGCAGCGCTGTATTGAAGGGTCATTTGCCAATTCCATTATAAGCCTCATTTACAACTCAGCTGTTTCAAATCGAATCAGACTGTGAGTTGGCGGGCGCGCGGAGTCAGCTGGGACGTGGGACTTGCCTCGCTCGGGGGCCCGATCCCGCAAACCCCCTCCTTGCTTGCAGAAGCGTCGGTTGAAAATTCAATCCTATTGATTTTCAGGGTTTTTTTTTTGTTGCCATGCGTTTGAGCTGAAACGTCGAAGCAGTATCATAGAATCATAGAATGGTTTAGGTTGGAAAGGACCTTGAAGATCATCGAGCTCCAACCCCCCTGCCATGGGCAGGGACACCTCCCGCCAGACCAGGTTGCCCAAGGCCACATCCAGCCTGGCCTTGAACACCTCCAGGGATGGAGCCTCAACAACCTCTCTGGGCAACCTGTGCCAGTGCCTCACCACCCTCAAAGTGAAAAACTTCTTCCTAATGTTCAATCTAAACCTGCCCTCTTCCAGTTTAAAGCCATTTCCCCTCGTCCTATCACTCCATGCCCCAGTAAAAAGTCCTTCCCCAGCTCTCCTGTAGCCCCTTTAGGGACTGGAAGGCCGCAATAAGGTCTCCCCGGAGCCTTCTCTTCGCCAGGCTGAACAGCCCCAACTCTTTCAGCCTCTCCTCATAGGAGAGGTGCTCCAGCCCTCAGATCATCCTCGTGGCTCTCCTCTGGACACGCTCCAGCAGGTCCATGTCCTTCTTATGTTGGGGACTCCAGAGCTGGATGCAGTACTCCAGGTGGGGTCTCCAGGTGCTTGGGATTGACCCAACCCAGATGTTGGACCTTGCACTTGACCTTGTTGAACTGCATGAGGTTGGCCTGGGCCCACCTCTCCAGCCTGTCCAGGTCCCTCTGGATGGCATCCCTCCCCTCCAGCGTGTCTACCTCGCCAAACAGCTTGGTGTCATCGGCAAACTTGCTGAGGGTGCACTCGACCCCACTGTCCATGTTGCTGACAAAGACGTTGAACAGTACAGGTCCCGGTACTGACCCCTGAGGAAGTAGGTATTTTTCTTTCCCTTCTTCCAGGTTGTATCCTGGGGAGAGTTCAGATGGTTTTTTTTCTGTTGGTCCTCCACCAGCTTTGACTGTATTTACCGAGCTGGGCATGGGTGGACCCCAGCGAATCGCAGAGATTGCTCAGGCGGGTGAGGCTTTGCAGGATCAGGGCTGAGCGGACGACTCAGCTGCTGTTTAACTTTCTGGCAGGTTGGCAGAGAAACCAGGGGCTTCGTGCGCGGGAGTTGAGATACAAATGAGATCTGAATCTGACCCCTGATCTTCTGTTAAACTGCTCTGCAACCTCGAGAGCTGGATTAAATCGTCCCCTGAAGGTGGGGAGTTGCCTCTGGATATTCGGTGCTTGAGCCACACTGTAAGGTTATGCTCATATATTACCTGTGGTCTTCAGAGAGCTCATTAGTTGGTTGGTTTACATACAAGAAGCCTGGATGAAAGTCTCATCCCCCTTCCCTGAGAGTCCTTTGCTGAAACCTGGCAGTATTTCCCCTAGAAACTCCCAGCTCAGGGGTTAGAGACGTGATGCACCTCAGGTGGTGGGGATGTGTGATTCACAGAAATGTTGGCTGGCAGAAAAATGATCATAGAATGATTTGGATTGGAGGGGACCTTTGAAGGTCATCTAGTCCAACCCCCCTGCAACGAGCAGGGACATCTTCAACTCGATCAGGTTGCTCAGAGCGCCGTCCAACCTGGCCTTGAATGTTTCTAGGGATGGAGCATCCATGATGCTCCTCCTCAGGTCAGCAAAGGATGGGGAGATGCAACATTCACCCCTCTGCGACGGAGCTGGGGATGTAGGTGACTCTTAGGAGACACTCATGTGGGTAAAATCTGGGTGGATTGGTTCCCCTCTGTAACTTGAATTTTCATCCTGTGTTGGGGTTGGCTGCGGCAGCACTGTCCAAGCCCAGGGCTACGCTTCTGCCCATGGTACAGCCGATGGGGTGGTGGTGCTGGAGGAGCTGTGTCTTTGCAGGCTGGATCGCTGTCACAGGGTGAGATGATCTGCAGAGGCACCTTCCATGAACGCGTCTTTCCAAAAGCCACTTTATGGCCACGTGGGAGCTATTCTGGCCCAGCCGTAGCAGGGGAGCTCGTGTGCTTAGAGCTCCAGGACTTAAATGGCAATTAAAAATGAATGAGGCTGAAAAGGCTCTCACGAGAGCCCAGCAGAAAAATAATATTCCAGGTGATGCCGAAGGAAAATAGACCAATCTGAGGTACCACTCTCATAAATACCCGTGGCACTGTGAGCCTAACGAAGGCCAAGGCGGTGTGAGCGGTGGAGGGCAGGGTGGGAGGCAAAAGGTGAGGCAGAGCTTGTGTTATGGGCCTCGGCCCAAAGCGAGGTGGGTTTTAGAGACGTGCTAGCTCCTGAGGTTGTCCTTGTGAGAGGTAGGATGGGGTTCCTTGGTGTAAGGCTGCAGATGCTGCAGCCGTGTCGTGGGTCCAAGTGGTGGGCATGTCTTGGCCAACGCATGGGGATGGTGGCTCCTCCTGGAGGGATAATGCTGGGAGAAGCGATGGGGACCAGCAAGAACCTCCCCAAACAGGGGTGTGCATGACTGGGGATGCCCAGCAATGCTGCGGGGGAGCCCGGGGAGGGTCCGAAGGAGCAGCCCTGCCCGGGCAATGGGGGAGGTAGAACGCTGCCGCTGCCAACGCCACCACCGAGCTGAACCTCCCACCCCACTGCTTCTGGAGCTTGCCCGTACCTGCTCCTAAGCCGATATTAAGCCTGCTCAAACACTGCACCGCCTTCTCCTCGCATTGTTTTCTGTACCCCACACCCAGCACCAAAATAGCGATAACCCCCCCCCTTCCCCACCCTCCCGCGGTGACTCAGGCTGGCGAGCAGGCACACATCTGCTTCTGATTTAACGTGCTAACGCTCTGACCCTTTTATTTTTATTCCCAAAGTCCTCCCGTCGGTGGCTTTCCCTCTGGGGGCGAGGGGAGAGAAGAGAAGGGGGAGTTGGATCCCCATCCTCGGCCGCCGGCTTTTTTTTTTGGAGCACCCCAAAAATGTATTTTATTTTATTTCACAGCCGTGTTTTCGCGCAGGCTGGTGACAGCCTTGCCCCGGATCCGCGTCCAAGTCCCTCGCAATCCTGTCCACTCCGGAGGGACACCAGCCAAACCAGTTTTCCATGGTTAAGCTGGGCACATTTTTCCGCCGCGGGTTTTTTTTTTTTTTTCTTGGGTTTTTTTTTTTTTTTAATGTGTGTGTCAGGAAGCAAACCCACCCAGTGTGCGCGCGTCGTTCAATAGGAGCCTTTTTTTAATTTCTCTTCCTTTTTCTGGCTCCGGAGAAAAGCAGAACGAGAGGGAGCGAAGGGGCCTGCCTGTTCTCCCAGGAGAGCTCAGAATGGGAGGAAATGGCTTTTTTTTTTTTTTTTNTTTTTTTTTTTTTTTTTTTTTTTCTGCTATTTTTAAGGCCGTACTGGAAGGAGGTGCCCGCCACCGATGGGATTGTAATGTTGTGCACTCGTAGGGATTTATCCTATATATATATATTTATCTCCTATATAGCTCCCTATAGCAGGGTCTGGGCAGCTTGCACAAGGGGGGGAAGGTGGTGTTGAAGGAGAGTGGCTGCAAAAACATGGGCAGAAAAGCCACCAGCAATGTCACGTACCTCGTTGGACCCTCATCCAGGTCATGTCAGAGATGCTGAAGGGACCAGCAACCTGCTCTTGAGCCAGGCCAGCTACGGTGTGGGCGAATCTCTGGTGGGGATTTTCCTCTCGATCTCTTTTTTTTTTCCTCTTTTTTTGTGTCTTTTTTGGGTTTTTGGGGGGTTTTTTTTTTTTTTTTTCCGAGCACGGCGTGGGAGGGGGGGACACGTCACTTGAAGTGTGAGTGAGTTTCCATGAGAGTGGGGCGGTTGCACGGGATGACTGGAAACTCTTCTCTTTCGCTTGACATCTTCCCCCCTCCCACGGGATTTCTACGCGCACACAAACGCACACGTATAACCTGTATGTATGTGTGTGCGTATAGATCCATAGGGAGGGCAGATATTGAGCCGGGATCATGTGCTGTACCAGTGACACCGCATTTAAAAGTCCCCTGAATGCTGGAGCATGGCCAGGAGACCACCAAGGCTAACGCAGAGTCGTGTAGAGAGGGACCACTGAGGGTTTCCAAGAAAAAAAACCCATAAGTAACGGGACATTGAGCACCTCCAGCCTTGCAGAAACCGCAGCAGAGAGGAGTGGAAGGGACCTGATGCCCAGAGCACCATCTCCTCGAGCTCCAGACCTCCAAGGAGCTGCTTGGATGGGGTGAACAAGGCTACAAGGAAACACTGTGGTCAGATGTGACCACCCTGGCCCTTTGTCCTCCCGTGGTACCTGCCTAGACACTATGGTTAATTAATTTGCCCCTGTTTTGTGCGTTGATGTAGCCCTCAAAACACCATCTGGAGCTGGGCTGTGCCTTCAATGTAGCTCCAGTAATTGTTTATGTTTATTTGACCATTTATCACTGGGATCCCCCTTTGCCAAAACCTGCTCAGCACATCAGATGGGACTTGTCATGCGGCGTGCAGACTTAATCAAGCTGCCACCCAGAAGTGACCCAAAGCTCCCGATTTTGGAGATTTATATAAACTCTAAAACTGGGAAGTGTGCTGCATAATTTAAAGAAGCCAAAAAGAAGAAAACCAAAGTGAAAACACGGCCCTTCAATTATAGGAGGCATTGAACTCTACTGTGGCCCTGCCACAGCTCCTGTTTACAGTTATCTGGGGTCCAAGAACTGGTTTCAGAGAAATAAGAGAGCCATGGGGCTTGGTCCTGGTGGTGTGATGGCATCTTCCTAGCGTTAGTTCCACAGCGTGCAGAGCTGCTGGGTGGCAAGTCCCTGCGGGCTCGCCCAGATGCAAGGTGTTGATCCACCAAACTTCATACCAGAGTCTGGGAGCTCATTATAAAATGATGTTCAGGTCAGGCCGGGGTGGGAGACCTTAGGGTAGATCTAAGGGGATGGTGGGGCTTTTCGGGTACCTGGTGCCTGCTGTGGTGAGTGATGAGGCAGAGAGGAGAGGAGCTCGACCTGTCCATCATCACGTGCCAACGGAGGGGCCAAATTGAGCAACAAGCCCATACAGGAGCTGAGGCCAGGAAAAATGGCCTTAATTTAAATACCCCATGGGCTGGGGTTGGGTCCCGGTGGTCATGGAGCAGCGTGAAATTCCCATTAACACCAGTAGCACCCGACTGTTCAGCTCACTGGCAGAGGATTCGATTCGTAATTTGCAATTTTGCCAGATGGTATCTGTACGTAAACATAGTTGTTGAAGAACAAGGTGCCCGGTGGAGGCTCTCGGTCGCTGGAGCTAACCTGCAGGGATAGATTTGTTGAGAGATGCATAATATTTGCTGCAACGTATAAATAGCCTTTAAAAATTCCCGAGGATGGATTCACAAAGGGCACAGGAGGCGCTTGTGCCTCCACACCTCGGGCATTGAATGAGTGGCACCTGTAATCACTCTTTATCTTATTAAGCAAATAGTCCTCGTGGTACTTCCCAAGTGATGTCGTACCAGAGAAATCCAGCACATCTTCAGTGTTGACGTGCCCCGGGTCTGCTCGGCCGGATAAACTTCAGTATGGATTTTGGAAACTGGGAAGAGTGGCTGTCGCTAAAATGAAGAAGGGCTTAATTATGTTGTTGTCGGGATCGTTGGAGACTCTGGAGGTGGTTCTCCGGCACCTTTTATTTTGGATTCCCGTAATGGGCCTTCAGGTGGAGATGGCTTTCTGATGGCCTACTTATAGGGAACTAATAGTTCCAGCCCAAAAAAGTCAGTTTTATATAGTATGTGTAAAAATATATGGTTCACATGGGCTCAGCTTGCCAGTCAGATGTTGATAAGGACAAACCATTGTATGCCCAAGGATTTTGTTCAGAGATTAGTGTTAATATTGAGAAGTCCAGTAGGTAATGGAGAAATACCAGGCTGAAGGTCACCCGTGTGATCTCAGTCCCTGAAGCATAACCACTTTAATTATGTGATCAAACCATGCTCGACTTCCGGGGCTTTTCCTTCAGGTAGGAGCCGTCTCACGCATCCTTGGCTTTGTGAAGGCTGGCCAAGAAGGGTTGGGCTGTCCCCCCAGGGCTTCTTGACCATCCCTCTCCTCCCAGCATCAGTGGCAGGTCTCCATCTGTGTCAATATCGCTGGGGCTCTGGCTGCTGTAGGCAGCCTTGGCGCCGGTGTCCTATGGAGCATCCTCTTAAATTGTACTGACCTGCTCTTGGGCAACCTGGTCTAGTGGGAGGTGTCCCTGCCTATGGCAGGGGGGTTGGAACTCTATGGTCTTCAAGGTCCTTTCCAACCTAAACCATTCTATGATTCTATGATTTATGGAGCTGCTCCCTTGCCAGGAGCCACGTGGGATGATGCCACCTCTGCAGCTACCTACGGGGCTTTCTCCCCATCCGTGCTTCAAGCAAGCGTCTTCCATGGTCAGTGTGACCCTCTTTACATCCTTCCTTGCCAAGGCATCGCTTTGGAACCCGCTGCCTTCATCTACTTTGTCCAGATCTAAGCAAAATCCGTGACTTTTTTTTTTTTGAGAAGGGATCCTCAGTTTTGGGTGGATGACCTTATTACGTACCAGTTAAAAACCAAACACCCCCACCTTTCCCGGCTCAACCCCGTACTCCCCAAGCAAGACTGGTCCCAAGGGGAAGGCTGCTCTCAGTTATTAGAGGTTGGGGCGGGTGCCCAGCCCGGCAGTAAACCCCCGGCGCTATTGCTTGAGAGCCGGTTCCCTCCCACAACATTATCTTTGGGTCTACAAGTAGATCATCTCCTTTAAAAACCCGATGATTTCCTTGCGAGGGAGGCAGCGGTTGGTGTCACCGCGTTTTCCTCATCGTTTCAGGCATCTCACAGGGAAGCGATTGAAAAGCGAGGAGCGCTCTCTGCCCCACCTTCCCGCCGGAGGGGAGAAACACTCGGTACTGGGGTGGGTGGTTTAATAACATGTTCTTCTGGAGACAAGATGTTCAGAGGGGAGGTGTGCTTAAGGAAATATTTGCCTTTTTTGAGTTTTACATCTTCCTTTTTGTTTTTTGTTGTTTTTTTTTTTTTTTT
>VUYV01000015.1:7753788-7769510 GCA_008711295.1 Anarhynchus alexandrinus | reverse complement strand
CTGTGAGGGTGATGAGACACTGGCCCAGGTTGCCCAGAGAGGTGGGAGATGCCCCATCCCTGGAAACATTCCAGGTCAGGCTGGACAGGGCTCTGAGCAACCTGATCTAGTTGAAGATGTCCCTGCCCATGGCAGGGGGGTTGGACTAGATGGCCTTTAAAGGTCCCCTCCCACCCAAAGTATCCTATGGTTCTGTGACTCCCTCTCCTGCTGCAGGCAGCAGGCTGGGGTGGCGGGGGATGCTCAGCACCCCAAATCCAGGTCCAGCCACCTCTGGGATACTTTGCTGGATGGCCTCATGCTTCAAATGTAGAGCTCCTGGAGTTTTGTGCCTGCAAGGACCCACCGTGAGGTTGTTGGGGTGGCAGAACCTGGCCATGGGGAGATGCTCAACCCCAAGTTTGCCCCTGGGCTTGCATGCCAAACCCTGCTCCACACACAGGCTGGGTGAAGGGAAGATATAGAGACACTGTTTGTTTCGCCTGGAAAAATGTCACCATTTTTTGACACCGGTAACAGGCGGAGGTCAGCCAGAGCCTCAGGCTCCTTCCTGCATTCCACAATGCAGAATGAGCGTGGCATGGGGGGACAGCAGCTTCGTGGTCCTCAGCTTTACCTGGAGCACACCCATGTCTTCAGGGTGGCCCTCCCAGGGAGAGGGAATGTAGAATCATAGAATGGTTTAGGTTGGAAAGGACCTTGAAGATCATTGAGTTCCAACCCCCCTTCCATGGGCAGCGACACCTCCCACCAGCCCAGGTTGCTCCAAGCCCCGTCCAACCTGGCCTTGAACACCTCCAGGGATGGGGCAGCCACAGCTTCTCTGGGCAACCTGGGCCAGTGCCTCACCACCCTCAGAGTGAAAAATTTCTTCCTAATACCTAATCTAAATCTCCCCTCTTCCAGTTTGAAGCCATTCCCCCTCGTCCTATCAAAGGACGAGGCAAACCAAAAAGACAGGTAGTCAGGAGCCAGCACCTTCCCGTGGGGAAAATCATGGCAAAGAGAAGGCTAAGCAATGCACATTTAATAGGAAATGCTCTGAGAAGCTATACAAATATCAAAATATCAAAATACAGGAATATAAATATATAAAAATAAATATATAAAACAGTAGTGTAAAATATCAGTATATAAAATATACACATAATAAAATATTAAAATGCTGCATATTATAGTAATGATGTTATATGCCAGCATATAATCAAAGGCCAAAATTGCCCTCCCCCAGCCAAGGCTCGGGGTGGGAAGGGGACGTCCCCAGCCCTGCCATAGCCCTGAGCCAGGAGCCATGTGATGCACAAGCCTGGGCTCTTCCTGGCAGCCTTTACCTCCTCCAAGGGCCCGGCTTCGCAGGGCGTTGTCACCGGAGATGAGGAGGGAGATGGGAGAGGGAAGTGCTGATGAGGAGACCTCACAGGTCTGGCTTTGAGCAATACTGAGACCCAGGGCAGGATCCTGGATCCTGTTCCACCTTGGGGCTGGCACGTCTCTCCCAGGGCTCCTCCAAGCTGTGGCACTCCTCCGTTTCCACTTGTACAAATTAATATCATAGAATCATAGAATCATAGAATGGTTTGGGTTGGAAGGGACCTTAAAGGTCATCTAGTCTGACCCCCCTGCCCTGAGCAGGGACACCTCCCACCAGACCAGGTTGCTCCAAGCCCTGTCCGACCTGGCCTTGAACACCTCCAGGGATGGGGCAGCCACAGCTTCTCTGGGCAACCTGCGCCAGGGGCTCACCACCTTCATAGAGAAAAAATTCTTCCTGATATCTCATCTAAATCTCCCCTCTTCCAGTTTAAAACCGTTTCCCTCATCCTATGGCTCCCCTCCCTGATCAAGAGTCCCTCCCCAGCTCTCCTGGAGCCCCTTTAGGGACTGGAAGGGGCTCTAAGGTCTCCCTGGAGCCTTCTCTTCTCCAGGCTGAGCACCCCCAACTCTCTCAGCCTGAGAGAGTAAACTAAGATAGGCAATACTAGTTTTCTTTATTCATTTTCTATACATTTATCTCTATAATCTTTTGAGTATGCCTCTATTTTTTACTTCCCACAATGCTAAAGGAGCATTTCGCCTCTCTCTCCGGTANGGTCGCTCAGGGAGCGCACGTCGCGGACGGATTCTGATATCGCTGGGGTCGTTGATATCGTGATATCGGCCCCGGGGTCGTTATCTGGGTTGCGTCACCCACGTTCAGGCAGGCGGTGAGGTTGGAGCACGGCGGCGCAGCCGAGAGTACTGCCTGCGTCTGCCCACAGCTGCCTGTACATCTCCGTCCCGCTGGTAGGCTTCGATCGCAACCGAGCACCCTCTTCTTCTATCCACCAAAAACAGTGACGCTTCCGAGCTGGGTTCGAAGTGGAAAAGGGCAACAACGTTTGAAAAATGAGGAAAAAGTATTCTTTTCGAATTTTCTTCCCCTTCCCTCGCTGTCAGAGGGCAGATGAGTTTTAAGCATGCCCATAAATGCAACGTTGCGAGGCGGCGTCTGCAGAATATATTTATTTTAGGTGCCCTCCACCCTTCACCCCCCACCCCGGTTTATTTTAACAACACTGTAATTTTCTATTATAAAATGGGATTTTTCTGTTTAACTCCGTATCCTCCGTTCAGCGTTTGTACGTGTGTGTGTGTGTGCACACTGGTGACATTTGTCACCATCAGATGCTATTTTTAAGATCCTGGAGGACCCCACCCTGGGCTTGGGGAGGGGGGCTGGGGGGGAGCGCGGGAGGAGGCAGAGGAGGGAGTGGGAGGAAGGAAAACGTCAGCCTCAGCACACTTCCAGCCTCTGGCCATCAACCTCCCCGGGGGCATGGGAACCATAAGGTCATTTCTCAGGCTGGCTGAGCTCCGGAGCTGTCAAACCACCCTACGAGTTTAAAAAATGCAAATATATGCAAATGAATCGCCTGGGCTATTTCTCTTCTTCTCTCTCCCCCTACCCCCCCGACATTTAAATGACATGAATCACCTTCAATTTTGCCAGCATCCTGTAAAGTTACCGGCTTGCCTAAGTGCTTCGCTTAACAGAACCGCATCTCGAAAGGACCGGGAGGGGAAAAGAAAGGAAAAGGAGCCCATTCCCACCATTCCCAACACTATACGTCATTTCGGTATATAATCACGTACCCCCTGATCTCCTAATGCTGTTTTTTCTTGCCGCCGAATGAATAATCCACAAATTAGGGAGAACACAGTGGAGTGTTTGGGAAAAACCTCTATAAAAACAAATTTCAGGGTTGCCTAATATTCCGCTTTTCTCATCTTAGGGTGAGTTGGCAATGAAAGATGAAAATCGATTGGTAGGAAGAAACGTTCCTTCACGTGAGGAGCTCCTTTAACGCTAACGCGCCTTCCAACCAAAAATAAGCGAGTAGAAGATAAATACAGCAATAGAAATTTAATTGCTCATGCTTATTATTAAGGATGCAAAGCCTAAAAAGGAAGTTGGCTCTTCCTCCCCAGACCGGGGGTTATTTATTATCTTACACTCCACTTGAAGAACACATTGGATTTACTTTCACTTATCGGTGATTTTCAAGGGAGATTTGATACGGAGCTGGTCGGGCTGGTAGAAGAGCGTAGCTCGTTAACATGGTTAAGCACAGCACACTGTAATGAATCAATTTGTTTCAGACAACAGACATAATTAGCGCGGAGCTAATGGGCACACCAGGGGATGCGGGGCTGGTGGCTGGAGCTGTGGGGGGCTCCGAGGGGTGTGATTCCCGGTTCCTCTCCCCATCTCTGGGCATGGGGAGGTGGCTGGAGAAGGCTTCCCATGGTGGGGGGCTGCCCTCCAGCCCCCCGCGAGGCTTCGCTACCTCAGGGACAGCTTGTCCCCCATCCCGGCGTTGGTCCCACCAGCCTGGTGGTCCGTAACCCTTCCCCGAGGTGTGCTCCAGCTTGTCCCCCATCCCGGCGTTGCTCCCACCAGGCTGGTGGTCCATAACCCTTCCTCGAGGTGTGTTCCAGCTTGTCCCCCATCCCAGTGTTGGTCCCACCAGGCTGGTGGTCCAAAACCCTTCCCTGAGGTGTGCTCCAGCTTGTCCCCCATCCTGGCGTTGCTCCCACCAGGCTGGTGGTCCATAACCCTTCCCCGAGNCGTGATTCCCGGTTCCTCTCCCCATCTCTGGGCATGGGGAGGTGGCTGGAGAAGGCTTCCCATGGTGGGGGGCTGCCCTCCAGCCCCCCGCGAGGCTTCGCTACCTCAGGGACAGCTTGTCCCCCATCCCGGCGTTGGTCCCACCAGCCTGGTGGTCCGTAACCCTTCCCCGAGGAGTGCTCCAGCTTGTCCCCCATCCCGGTGTTGCTCCCACCAGGCTGGTGGTCCATAACCCTTCCCTGAGGAGTGCTCCAGCTTGTCCCCCATCCTGGCATTGCTCCCACCAGGCTGGTGGTCTGTAACCCTTCCCTGGGGTGTGCTCCATCTAGGTTGCACCGTCTTCCCAAGGCCTTCGCTTGCCGGCTCCCACGCGGCGAGTGTTCGGCAACGCTGATTAGGTGTGGGGGAGATACCTGCAAGGTCTCGGCTGGAGATTGACCCTGCGGAGGGAGGAGAAGGGAGATGGCGTTCCTCTTCCCACGGGAATGTTTGCTGCAGAGTCCCCTCTGTGGCTCCCCAGCCTCCCCCAAGGGTCACTGGCTTGCTGGCCAAGGTGAAGCAAGGATTTCCCTGCACAACGTCTGTCACACCAGGTTCTTCTGTCCCCAAGGGCTGGAGGCAGGCGGTAGGGTGGGAACCAGCCCCAAAACATGAGGTAGACCAGGTCCCCACAGCTGGTGGGAAGGAGGTTTGGAGTCAGAGCGGCCAGAAACCAAGCAGGGAAGGACACCCAGGACGTGGCGATGGATCCCAGGAGACATGCGGAGGTGGCACAGGGTGGGATTGGGAACCTGCCTGATGGTCTCAGCCTTGTGAAAGGGGACGCAGCGGGGCTGCAGTTTTACTTACATGTACCCTGGGCTGTCTTGGAGATCAACTGCTTGGCTGTGAAATGAGTGTCTACCTGCAGCGGGGCCGTGAGCTGGGGCTCGTAGAGGTGACACTGCTCTGTGTCCTGGGGGTTCCCAAAGGGTTAGTGTATTCAAAGTTATTCTGGCTGTTTGATGTATTCTGTGTGTGATGGGATTAATGTATTCGTCGCTTGCTGGAGGAAGTTGCTCTCCTTTCCTGGGATTTCTCATGTGGAAGGGCTGCTGGAGCCATGTGAAAGAGGAAACATCTTACAGATAAAAAAAAAGGCCAAAAAAAATCAGGTTTTCCTTTTGGGTGTGGGCTTTTTGCTTCCGAATTTCCCTTTGAAGGTGGAGCTGCTCTGGCAGAGGAAGGTGTCTGCCAGATGCACGGGGCATTTGATACCATGCTAGCAAGTCCAAACAGGATGGGGAATGGAGCAAGCTCAGCTCATGGATGAAGATAGCAGGCAGCCATCTGCCTCTGGCCAAGCCCTTGCTCTCTGGTTGGGTTCCTGGTTGTCTTTCTCTGAGCGTTTAGCTACACTGTGACACACAACTCCTTGATTGCCTCCCCCATTCTCAGATCCCTTGCAAAGACATCCCTGTGCAGGTCGTCCATGTGCTATGGGGGCCTGGCATAGCTTCCAGGCATAAGGTAGCAGGGGGACACAGAACTGGAGACCTCCTGGTCCATAAGGACCGCTCTCCTGCTGTAGCAAACAGCCATGACCAGCAGTCTGTCCTATTTGGGATGTCCAGTTGTACCAGTCCCAAAAACAATTGCGTAGGTGAGATGGGCACTCCCCGGCTCATCTTATTTAAGCAGAGGAGGTGTTGGCACTTGGCAGTGTGAAGAAATACAGCGTCACCCTTTCCCCACGTAGCTCCTGGCAGGGCAAATCCAACATGTGCCTGGAAAGATGTTGGCTCTTGGAGGACGTGGAAGAAATGCGGTGGGGAGGGAATTGTTGCACAAGGTTCCTGGGGGAGGGATGTGAAAGAGAAGAGGGAGGTTGTGGTGGTTATGAAAAGGTGAATAGGGTGGGAACCGAGAAGAGCAGGATGGAGAGAAAGAAGGAGACAAAGCTTAAATCACAGAGGACCTGGAAGGAGTTGAAGGTGACATGGAGATGCCCTGGGGCAGTGCAAGCAGGAGGTCATTACGGAGGTCCCAGTGGGGTAACGGAGAAGACACTGAGAGAAGGCAGGGTCATTTTGATGCTACTGGTTGAGAACCCCCTGCTAATTCCCTACTGTCTGTGTTTTGTCCTAGGGCACTAAATGAGAATATGGCCAATGGCATTGAAGATCTTATCGGGATCCCATTCCCGAACCACAGCAGTGAAGTCTTATGTGGGTTAAATGAGCAGCGGCATGACGGTCTCCTCTGCGATGTCATCCTCATTGTACAGGACCAGGAGTACCGGACCCATCGGTCCGTCCTTGCTGCCTGCAGCAAGTACTTCAAAAAACTCTTCACTACCGGCACTTTAACCGACCAGCCCTATGTTTACGAGATTGACTTTGTCAAGCCTGAAGCACTTTCTGCCATCCTCGAGTTTGCCTACACCTCAACCCTCACCATCACCACCTCAAATGTCAAGCACATCCTCAGCGCTGCCAAGATGCTGGAGATCCAGTGCATTATCAACGTATGCCTTGAAATCATGGAGCCCGACAGAGAGGCGGAAGAGGAAGATGACAAAGAGGATGAAGACGATGATGAAGATGAAGACGAAGATGAGGAGGAAGAGGAGGAGGAGGAGGAAGTGGAAGATTTTGTCAATCAGGAGAACCTAACCGATGTCCAAGAAGTAAGCTGTCACCAAAGCCCTTCTAAGTCTGATCTTACCGAAGAAGCATATACAGAAGCACCTAAAGACTTTCCAAATCACTACCCAGCCAATAACTCCTCTGGACACTTGGGCGTCATACGAGACTTCTCCATCGAGTCCTTGCTAAGGGAAAACTTGTACCCTAAGGCGAACATCCCAGAAAGGAGGCCAGCTCTCTCTCCTTTCGCCCCTACCTTCTTCCCCCACCTATGGAACGGCGATTTTAGCTCTTTCTCCCAGCTTGAGGAGCCACAAGTAGACAACGGCCCCTTGGATCTCGTCATCAAAAAGAGGAAGATCAAGGAAGAGGAGGAGAAGGAAGACCTGCCTCCGCCTCCTTTCCCTAATGACTTCTTCAAGGACATGTTTCCCAACACCCCAGCAGCTCCCTTAGGGCATATTAAGGCAGAGACTGACTATAGCGCTTATCTCAATTTCCTAAGTGCTACCCAATTTGGAGGAGTTTTTCCCCCATGGCCCCTGGAGGAAGAGAGGAAGATAAAGCCCAAGGCGTCCCAGCAATGTCCCATCTGCAACAAAGTCATCATGGGAGCCGGCAAGCTGCCCAGGCACATGAGGACCCACACGGGAGAGAAGCCGTATATGTGCAATATCTGTGAAGTCCGCTTTACCAGGTGTGCGTTGGTTCCCTCTGCCACCCGTGGCCGTGTGCGGGGGGGTGGTGGTGGTTGAAGGGACCACATCATGGCTGATTCCTAAGCTACCCATCTCTTTCCCCCCCCCAAAAAAAAAAGTAGCAAAGAAAGCAGGACATGATCTCTACCCTTTGGAAAAAAAAAAGGGAGGAAGGGAGGGTGGAGGAAGAAAACAAACCTACTGATTTTGGTGGGTTGTGGATCCATCCACTCGCTGGACAAAAGCTTAAATAAGAAACAGGATGTTTTCAACCCCACCATAGTTCACCACAGTGGGACCAGAGGGAGCTGGAAAACAGATGGTCAACCAGCCAAGGAGGCTTCATTTCTAATGTGCTGGGAGATGCGTTGAGTTGGGAGGGCCGTTTAGCCGCGAGATGTAATTAGTTTGGGTTTGCACATTTTGGCATCAGTGTAGACCACAACCAAGTTGCACATGTTTAGACATGACAGTGTCTGGGCTTTCTGAGGCTGGAATGGTCCTAATTATTATATGTTAGTAGTGAGGTGGATGTGGGTCTCTTCTCCCAAGTAGGACTAGAGGAAATGGCCTCAAGCTGTGTCAGGGGAGGTTTAGGATGGATATTAGGAAAAATTTCTCAGTGAAGGGGTTATCAAACATTGGAACAGGCTGCCCAGGGAAGCGGCAGAGTCGCCATCCCTGGAGGTATTTAAAAGATGGGTAGGCGTGGTGCTGAGGGACGTGGTTTAGGGGTGGACTTGGCAGTGTTAGGGAGATGGTTGGACTTGATCTTAAGGGTCTTTTCCAACCTAAATGATTCTATGATTCATCACCCTGAACACTGGCTGCCCAAGAGCCTGGCACCTTGACTTCCTCCATGGTCTCCATGAACCTCCATGAACCTCCGTGGTTCCTCCCAGAACAGGTTGCCCAGAGAGGTTGTTGAGGCCCCATCCCTGGAGGTGTTCAAGGCCAGGCTGGACGTGGCCTTGGGCAACCTGGTCTAGTGGGAGGTGTCCCTGCCTATGGCAGGGGGGTTGGAACTCGATGATCTTCAAGGTCCTTTCCAACTCTAAACCATTCTATGATCCTATGGTCAGTGGAAAGAGATCAGCACCCTCAGAGAGGTAGAGGAGGAAAGGGGATGAGCAGGAGTCACCCCTGACCACAAAGACAACCTGCGGGGCTCAGATTAGGGCACCTAACTTGTAGGTATCTCAAGTTAGGTGAGACCAGCCCCAACGCGGGCTGCTCCAAGGCAGGTGTGACCAGCCAGATCCACCCCTGGTACCAATTCCCAGCCTTGGGACCTCTCTTCACCCCAGCGGACCCCTCGACGGTAATAAATCAGCGCGGGCTGTGCAAATCTCATGCTGCAGCTTGCGACCCTCCTCTGAAAAGCCGGGCAAATTGAATCGGCGAGCAGAGACAAATAGATTCCTGGACCTGCTCTTGCTGGGTATAATTAATATCTAATGAGTACAATCTTTACCATAATAATAAAGCTTTCTGACAAGAGCGTGGTATTTCAGCTCCTGGCTGCGTGTGAGAGAGAGAGAGAGAGAGCCCTATTAGGCTGGGGCGAGCAAACCAGAGGGAAATAATATGCACAGTAGGCAAAGGCGAGCTCCTGACAATGGCCGGACACCTGGGGTGCTCCCGCATTCAGCCCGGCTTTTCTTCTCCCTGTCCCTGTGATAATATTCGAGTGGAAGTTATGCAGATGACGAGGATTTGACCTGAAAATAAATTTCCATGCCGCGCTCCATTAAGGCGCCAGGCACCGTCTTATACCGCGGGGAGCGTCGTGCCCCGGGGCAGGCGTACGCGAGGTGAGCCGGCTTCACCCTGATATTCGTGGGGGGAAAGGCCGTTTTCCCCACTCCTGCGGGAATTTGGAGCCGGCTCCTGCTGGTGCTGCGTCCCCAGGTTAGCGCTGGCTCGTCACCTCCGGGCTTTGCCGGGAGGAACGGGATGGATTCAGTCCCCCAGGTTGGAGGGACCACCTAGCCAGCCCCATCCCGCGGTCCCCCGTGGCTCTCAGGGGTGTGATGCTGCGGGCGCTAATTGCTGACGAGGGAATAACTTGGCTTGACCCGTCCCCGACACCTTCCCCGTAACGGGAATAATAAAGCTGAGCCCTCCCAGAGGGTTCCCAAAGTCCTTTACAAGCGCGGGCAGCATCGTTGGCTCCGTTTGGGGAAACTGAGGCACGGAGGGATGTCGGTACTGACTCACAGTCACCGGGAAAGTTAGTCGGAGGGATGGGGTGGGAATTCGGGTATCCTGACACCTAATCTGGACAGGTGAAATCAGCATCTCGGAGGTTAAAAGCTCCACGCAGAGATGGTCTATCATGTCCCGTTACTGACGCAGGGTTAAACCCCACAGCTGCTCCATCCCCTTCCACCCCCATCCATATTCTCAACAGCTTCTAAATACAAAGCAGAGGGGTAGGAGGACTTTAATCCGAGAAAACAATCACAAAGAGAATTGGGACTAACCCAGCCGTGCAGTCTCCCATCATCACTCACGAAAACGAAGCCGTTCGTTTGGGTCACCCCGCACGGAGCTGAAGGCTGCAGGGTTTTGGGTTTTTTTTCCCCCCCTTCTTTAACACCCTGAGCAAAGTGGGAATTCCAAAACATCGGTTTATTTTTAAATGTATTTGGAAGTATTTTGAAAAGCATGCAGCTATTTGGTTTTTTTATTAATATTATTATTTTTTTAGCCATTTTCAGCGTTACTCAAATGTGAGAGCTCTCCTTTAGGGGAAAGTGTATTTAAGCAAAGTGGAGTGATTTGAGATGTAGGAAGAGATCTCTGCGGGGATTTCTTGAACACCATCGCTTGTGGTACGTGTTTTGCTCTCCGGGGGAATCTCGCGCTTCCCGAAAGCATCGGGTTCGCACCCCCGGCCGTGCGCGGTGCCTTCGCCGGGGCGATGCAAACCCAGACGGTCCCCTTGGGGTCCCCAGGGGATGAGGGCGCAGGGTAATCCCAAATGGGATTTCTGGATGAATCACTCCTTTGCGTTATTTCCGAGCCTGAGGAACTGTGGAGGAGCAAATTTACTGGGGGAAATGGAAAAAAATACATTTTCCTGGGTGAGGGTCCCCCAACCTCCCCATCGCATCCTTCCCACCAGTGGGATCCCGCATCCCGCGGCACCTGGATCTGCCACTCCCGACTCCCAGGGACATCTGATCGCAGGAAGCAGGACTTCATTTAATAGCTCATTAATTTTTTCCTTAAACAAAGGCTGCTCAGCTGCTAGTCTGCTGGTTTACCCTGCTAAAACACTGGAGAAAACTGCAAATATTTCAGCTTTTCCACCAAGACAACCCCGGAGTGCTCAAGGAGAAACTGTTCCAGCCAGAAAGGTTAACGTTATTTGTTCCTATTATTTGTGTTGTGACAGCTCGCAGAGCCCTAATCGCTCTCCTAATGCGATTGCGTTAAGGTTATTCACACGCACGGAGCGCGCTTCTCCTTCGGAGGGGCTATGAGCCCAGCTCCCATCCCGCAAAACCCGCGTTTCCCACGCCGCCTCCTCCCCAGGGCGCTTCACCGCAGCCGGAGCATCTCATCCCCCGCCCCCAACCTTTGAGTTTTTCCAGGTAGAGCCATAAAACCTCTCTTCCATCCCACGGAGGTGCTGCCGGGGCAGGGAGGATTGAGTTTCTCCCCGTCTTGATGGGTAATAGCCTGAAAAGAAAAAAAAAAAAGCTCTGCCTGTATTTACGTTATACAATCCTGGCGCGCTGCGTGTTTATGGGGAAAAGCGATCCTGCTGGGTTAAACATTACATATGTAGGTTTAAATTATATTATAGGTGGGGCCGGTGGCTCTGCTTTTTATTAACATTGCCCAACGCTTCGCATTACGAGCCCCCGCGTTCATCTGCTTACGGCTTCGTCGGGCATTGCGCATCGGGGATGAGATTTTTCCACGCTCTTTGGTCTTCGGCACCGGCAGGAGAAACGTGCCCGTGTGGGAATCTTGGGATAACAGCAGCTTCGAGAATTTCCAAGCGGAAAATTGGGATCATAGAATCATAGAATGGTTTAGGTTGGAAAGGACCTTGAAGATCATCGGGTTCCAACCCCCCTGCCGTAGGCAGGGACACNAGTAAAAAGTCCTTCCCCAGCTCTCCTGTAGGCCCCCTTTAGGTACTGGAAGGCTGCAATAAGATCTCCCCGGAGCCTTCTCTTCTCCAGGCTGAACAGCCCCAACTCTTTCAGCCTCTCCTCATAGGAGAGGTGCTCCAGCCCTCGGATCATCCTCGTGGCCCTCCTCTGGACACGCTCCAGCAGTTCCTTGTCCTTCTGATGTTGGGGACTCCAGAGCTGGATGCAGTACTCCAGGTGGGGTCTCACAAGAGTGGAGTAGAGGGGCAGAATCCCCTCCCTCGCCCTGCTGGCCACACTTCTGATGCAGCCCAGGATGCGGTTGGCCTTCTGGGCTGCGATCGCACATTGCTGGCTCATGTTGAGCTTCTCGTTGATCAGCACCCCCAGGTCCTTCTCCTCAGTGCTGCTCTCCAGTCATTGTCCACCCAGCCTGTAATTGTGCTTGGGATTGCCCTGACCCAGGTGTAGGACCTTGCACTTGGCCTTGTTGAACTGCATGAGGTTGGCTTGGGCCCACCTCTACAGCCTGTCCAGGTCCCTCTGGATGGCATCCCTCCCCTCCAGCGTGTCTACCTCGCCAAACAGCTTGGTATCATCGGCAAACTTGCTGAGGGTGCTCTCGACCCCACTGTCCATGTCGCCGACAAAGATATTCTCCATATTCTTAGCCACATTACTAACGTCTCGGTGGGATTGGACTGAAAGCAGTTCAGAAAACAATAGGAATTCTCCCACTTTGCTGTTTGCTTATTTGAACTCCGCTCGTGCGACCTAGGCTCAGAAGCCATCAGCTTTGCTTTTTATAATCGTATGCCTTCGCTGTGATTTTTGTAGGCGGCAGAAGGAAACACTTATTCATTAGAAAAAAAATAATAATAGTGTTGGACTGCCAGCTTGGGAAAATATTCTTGCTGCTTTTTAGATGTTTTCCTTAAATATGTATATATAGGTAAATAAGTGCTGTTGGGATGGGTATTACGCTGTTCCGTGGCTGTATTTAAAAACAAACTTCTCCAAAAAATGTGTGTGTGAGGCTGGATGTGTGCTGGCCTTGGAGAAGACAGCTGCCTGTCTTCTCCAGGAGCTGCCTGCACCTCTGCCTGCTTCACCCTGCGCGATGCTCCCGCTTCAAAAGAAAGCTCCTGAGACACCCAGTGGTCAGTGCAAGGATAAAAGAAAGGGAAAAAAATCAGCTCCAAGAGGAACTTCTGTTTAAGCAGCATTGCCCCACAAGCTCAACTAATTTCCTTATTTGCCAGCAGGAATAGAGGTGTACTTATTTACATATTCCCATATGGTTTGGGGGTTTGTTCCAGAGTGGTTTTTTTTTTTTCCTCCAATTTAGGCTGTTTTGAACTTGTTGGGATGGGCTTCAAACTCCTGACGCGGAGGGCTGGGTCTGTGCGATGTTTAGGCGCTGTGGCCCTGGGAAGGAGAAGGTGGATGCAAATGTCATCCTGCAAGAGCATCCATACATTGGGGCAGCGCCGTGGCTGGAAGCCCTGGGCTGAGCTCCCCATCTTCCCATCGCCTTTCCCTCTCCTGATCCAAGGAGCAATCCCAACGGCATCCCTTCCAGCCCACGCCGCCTGACCCAGCGCCTTTTCTTTTGCAGGCAGGACAAGCTCAAAATCCACATGCGGAAGCACACGGGGGAGCGGCCGTACCTCTGCATCCACTGCAACGCCAAATTCGTGCACAACTACGACCTGAAGAACCACATGCGCATCCACACGGGCATCCGGCCCTACCAGTGTGAGTTCTGCTACAAGAGCTTCACCCGTTCCGACCACCTCCATCGCCACATCAAACGCCAGAGCTGCCGGATCGCGCGACCCCGGCGAGGACGTAAGCCGGCGGCGTGGAGGGCGGCCGGCTTGCTCTTCGCTCCCGGTGGTCCACCGATGGAGAAGAGCTTCATGATGCCACCGACGTTGGAGGAGATGAGTGGCCACCTCGGCAGCGCGGCCATGTGCCTTCCTGGCCCCAGCCCCAAGCACTTTTTGGGTGGGGCCAAGACCACCTTCAGCTTGCAGGAGCTGGAGAGCCAGTTTGAAGAAACCCAGATGAAGCTCCTCAGGCGAGCCCAGCTGGACATGGAGAGGAACGCGGGCATCTTCGCCTTTGCCCTGGGCCATAATGAAAACCTTGCTGCCCAACCCTTCTTCCCCCTTCCTGATCCTTGGAGCACGGGCTTCAGCGGCTTGGCGGGGCTCGGCCACATGGCTCCCATCTCGGAGGCGAGCAACTAAACACGTGTCCGGTCCCACCATGGGTCCGCTTCCTTCCCAACAGGGCGAACGGCTCCCTCGGGGTCCCCGCCTGCCCTTTTCGCATCATCTGGCTCCCAAGAAGCTCTCCATCCCCCCACCACCATGGCCTACATGGGGCTTGGGGCACGGGGCCATCCCCAGGATGAGCAAGTGGGTGGGCGGGTGCTGGGCCCCATGGCCACCAGCACTTTAGACTCTGCGATGCACTTGGCTTTGGGGTGGTGGGGCACTCACTGCCCCATCCAGCCGCCCACCGCTCGTGGCTCCATCTGGGAAGGTCAGGCCAGGACTGCCGCTCTCTTCAGCACTCCCGAAAATGTCACTTGCCTTAGTCCAGGGCATGGCCATCACCTTGAGATGGCTCTTCTGGGGGAGATGTTCCCCATTTTCCATCCACGGGGCCCACTGGACACCAACAAGCCGTCCAGACTTGGTTTTAATACGTTACATTCCTTGGCCCTTTTGGTCAAAAGGACTATTTTTTTTTTTTTTAATTAATTCCCATGTCTGGCAACAAAATTTATTCTACAAAGGATAAAGGGGAGGGTCAAGCACCCATGTTGAGAGGAGGAGGATCCCAGCCGTTGCCTTTCTCAGTGGTTTATCAGATTTGGAGGGCTGGTGAAAGCCCTGCTCTGCAGGATGATTTGGGACCCTAAAAAAATCCCCAAAAAACCCAAGACATAGAAAATCACCCAGGAGCAAAGCTGGGTGGAAAAGGGGGTTTTGACTTATTTTGGTTCTTTGGCCATTTCCAAATTTCAGAAGGACAACCAAAGCCTATTTAGAGTATTTTAACTTCAGTTGCTTGAAAAGGTGAAGGGAAATTTTTGGAAGGATCAGAAATGTTTCGATCCTGAGGCTTTTTTAAGCCCTTCCTTTGCGAAAATAAACCACGTGGGAATTTTGAAATGAAAAAGTCGTTTCAAACCAAAGAGTCCGAATTCACCGCTGCTGACCATTCTGAAATGTCTGGGCTTTTGTCCTTAATTCCCCCTGATTCCTATATATAGTTTGATGACAAAAATTTTCAAAACACTCGAGTGTCCCCGAATCTGCACTGCTGATGGGAAAAAATTGGGGGGTGCAAATGTCCCCGCTGCTCGTCGCAAGGGATCTTTGTGGATAAGGAGTCCACAAAAGTTTTCTTGCAGATGAGATTGTCTACTTGCAAGCAAGTAGAAATGCTGTTTCTTCACCATTTGTTGGTTCAAAAGATGAGGCGGTAACATATGATGGGGTGTTGCAAGCTGAAGGTTGCCCGTGGTGGCCACCAGGTCTGGGGTCCTCCCCAGCATCCCTGCAGACCCTGGGCTGGCCAGCCCTATGTAATATTTCTTTTGAGGCCAAAAAAGTGGTAGATTGGCTGGAATCGCCCCACCAGCCTCCTTCAGCCCCTAAAAATGTTAGCTACTCTCGAGGATAAAGGCTTTTGATGGCCATCTGCCTCCGACGGCTCCTCTTAGACGTGGTGGGACCCCAGTTTCACCATCGGCTGAGATGGCTTACGATGGGTGACCCAGGAAGCTGGTTTGACATGAAACCAGCTCTTGAAAATGTAAATGTTACAAATTAGGGCTTTTTCTTTCTCTTTTTACTGTTACCTTTCAACGTCAGCAGAATCAAAGGGAATGAGAGGACCGCGGGTTCATTAATTTTTTGGTTTGCCATCGATGGTGCTGCTCTGAAGCAGAGGCTGGATGAGGGTCTCCCCACCGGAGCATAGGGGGGACACGAGGGGTGCAGGATCTACAGTTCCCCATGAGGGCACGAAGGACTTCTGCTCCGAGACGATCCCGAGGAACTGCCCGACGCTCGCTTCCTCCTCCAAAAAGAAATCCGCAAAGACTCCGTGTGCAACAAGTCAATGGAGAAAAAAAAAAAAGTTTAAAAAAAAAAAA